>BHEV01029936.1:0-10189 GCA_004319985.1 Emydocephalus ijimae | reverse complement strand
ATTTCTCGTACGCAGTCCATCAGGAAGGCAGAGTCTCTATTTTTGTCATTTCAGCCAAAGACACTAGGCCGTAAGGTTTCTTCGTCCACGGTAGGCAGGTGGATTAGGGCTACCATATCCAAGGCCTATTTAATTCAAGCGATTCCAGTTCCCAGTGGGGTTACCGCTCACTCCACCAGAAGTGCAGCTACCTCGGCAGCTTGGACTACTCAGGCGTCTATTCTTGATATTTGTTGGGCAGCCATCTGGACTTCCCCATCTCCCTTTATAAGACATTATAAGATTGATGTTTACGCCTCAGCTGAAGCATCTTTTGGCAGGCGAGTTTTGCAGCAAGTGGTAAGAGATCCTGGGCAAATTTCAATCCAGACGGACTCCTACCCGTAGGACACACTTGCTTTGGTATGTCCCACTCTCTGGATGCTCGCAGCAGTTCTACGGAGAATGGGCATTGGTTCTTACCTGATACACCTCTTCTCGTGGAACTGCGTAGAGCATCCAGCCCCACCCTGTTGGTCCATCTGTAAAGGGGGAAAACCTGTTTCGGCCAATGATTTCTAATGTTGTAGTTCATGTTGTTTAATACTTAAGAGTAGAGGGTTGTTTTTGTCCTCTCGTCTTCGATAAAACTGGGGGGAACGCATGGAGGAGTCACGTGGAGGAGGAGGGCGTTCCTCAATTTCAGCTCAGCCTGTGAGAAGTGAAGACTGGAGCACCTCCCACTCTCTGGATGCTCTACGCAGTTCCACGAGAAGAGGCGTATCAGGTAAGAACCAACGCCCATTCTGACTCCAGGAGTTTATATTTTGACAGGGAAAATATCAGAGGGAGGAAGATAAAATAAAGGCAAGGTTTTAAAAAAAAGAATATGTAACTGATTATTGTATGTGTTTAGGTATGTTATGGCTTCCAGTGCAGCATAGCTGCTAAAGCCTTCTTGAAAAAGATGAGCTTTGAAGAGGAATTTGAAAGAAGGGAAGCATAAGAAGATGGCGTTATATATTGAGTTTTATATTTGTAACTCAGCCATGGGGCTTGTTAGGCCTCTAAAGCTTCTCTCCTGTCTTTTTAGTTCTAACTATTTTACTCTTGGTTTCAATTATTTTTAGTGTAATATTTATATATAGCTTTTATGTTCTTATGTCTATTTGTACACTACACAAAGTCATCAATAACAACAGTGCATAAAAGCATTAGGCAGTGGTATAAAAATGCTGTAAATTAAGAATGCTTTCTGAAATAAAAGTGTTCATAGCTTATTTTTATCAAAATGCAAAGTAAATGAACAAAAGAGAAATCCAAATCAAATCAATATTTGGTGTGACCACCCATTGCCTTCAAAAGAACATCAATCCTTACACTTGCACAAAGTCAGGGATTTTGTAGGATTAGAGTCAGGTGTATGATTAACTGATTATGCCAAGCAGGTATCATCAATTTTATATGTAGGTTGAAACACAGTCCTTAACTGAAACAGAACCAGATATGTGGTAGGCTTAAAACTGAGTGAGGAACAGCCAGACTCTGCTACCTAGGAGAGGTTGTGGAAGATAGTTTCACATCACAGGTCATACACCATGGCAAACCTTAGCACAGAAACAAGACAAAATGGTAGTTATACTGCACCACCAAGGTCTCACCCAGGCAAAGATTTCAAAGCAGACTGGGGTTTCAAGGTATGCTGTTCAATCTCCTTTGAAGAAGCACGAAGACATGGGCAACATTGAGGATCATAAGCGTGGTAGTCAGCCAAGGAAACTTAATGCAGCAAACGAAAGATACATTTTGCTTACTTCCCTTTAACATTTGAAAATGTCCAACAGTGTCATCAGCACACAACTAGCAGAAAGCAGTGAGGCACAGATATACCCACCTATTGTCTGGAGGCATCTGGCCAGAAGTTGCCTTCATGAAAGAACTGAGGCCAGAAAGTCATACCTCTGATATCAAAACAAGGCTAAGCAGCTAACTCTGCATGAAAACATGGGAACTGGGGTGCAGAAAAATTGCAACAGGTGCTCTGGAATAATGAGTCAAATTTTGAAATTCTGGCTATAGCAGGAGGTTGTTTGTTCACTGAAGGACTGGAGAGCGATACAATAATAAGTGTCTGCAGAAGTGTAGCATTGTGACAGTTCCTTGCAAGTTAGGGCTGCATTTCTGCAAATGGAGTTGGAGATTTGGTCAGGATCAACGCTGGTGCTGACAAATACAGGCAGATATTTATCCATCATGCCATACCATCAGGGAGGAGTGTGATTGGCCCCAAATTTATTCTGTAGCAGGACAACACCCCAAACATACAGCCAATGTCATTAAAGAACTATCTTCAGTGTAAAGAACAAGAAATCCTGGAAGTAATGGTTTGGCCCCCTGATGTCAACATCATCATGGATTATATGAAGAGACAGAAGGATTTGAGGCAGCCTACATCCATAAAATATTTACGGTTCTCCAAGATGTTTGGAACAACCTTGAAGTTCCTTCAAAAACTGTGTGCAAATGTACCTAGAAGAATTGATGTCTTTTGAAGGCAAGGAGAGGTCATATTAAATATTGATTTCATTTGGATTTCTGTTCAATTTCATATCTGACTATACTATGCTATTCATTCAGAAGTAATTTTCACTATACATACAGAGAACATGGCATATTTTTTGCAGAAATAATGTTGTTTAAGGAAGAGAAACAGATTAAGCATTACTTTTCTATTTTACTGCTCTTACTGTAGCTGAGGTGCCCAAAAAAAGAAAATCAGCTTTAGTATCACTTTATTCATTCTCTTACATATCTTCCTATTCAGAAGATCAATAACTTTATTGAGGGTGGAGAAAGGTTGTAATATAGAATAAGAAATAGCAATGTGCTGAGATGAGTAGATTGACATTTGAAATTAGAGAGCAAGAGGATAAACAATTTTATGAAATTTGGGATCTTTTTTATCAATGGCTAGATGATAAAATACGATAATAGAACATTAATACAATATCTATAAAGGGCTTTTAGGATTGATTTGTTATAATTATATGATTTGTTATAGAATAAACTGTTTAAAGTATTGTTATCTCACAAAGCATGAATGATTAAAAGTATCGTCAAAAAAATTTTTTTTTAGTAATATTAGGATACAGAAGTTTGGATTGACAATATGAGTTGTTATGTAATATAACTGTAACTGAGACTACAAAATGAATGCACAAAACTGATGAACCAACCGACACACCGGGTGTACATATGAGAGTTGATGTTTTTAATGTTTTGTTTGTTATGTTTGTTTGTAGAAAATTAATAAAATTCTTTAAAAAAAAAAAAAGAATAAGAAATAGCACATGGATTTAAACTATGAATTACATATAGTACAAAAATATTCTGTTACTAAAACTTTAAGCTATCCACAAATGTCCAAAATCACTCCAGGAAATCTTCAAATATCCAGAAAAATATTTTTTTACATTTTATCCTGCATTTATTATTTCTATAAAATAACTCTAGGCAGTGAACATGCCTAATACACCTTCTTCCTATTTTCCCCATAACAACCACCTCGCGAGATGAGTTGGGCTGAGAGATAGTGACTGGCTCTCAGCTGCCATCAGGGGTGGGATTCAACTGGTGACCATATTTTGCATGCACATGCATGCATGCACACCAGACGCATGATGCATGCGCGTGTAAACCTTGAGCTATGCCACCTGGGCAGCTGAAAAGTGCTGCGCGCAGCTGCGCAGCGTATGAAAAGCCACCTTTTTGCTGCTTTTTCAACCTCCGCTGCTTTGCGCGGCACAGCTGAGGTTGAAAAAGCAGAAAATAAAGGACAGGTAAGAGCCTGGGCGGGAAGGTGGGCCAAACAGCAGCCAACTCGTTGCAGAATACCTTATGCCACCAGACTTGAAATTCTAGACCTAGAAAACCTAGAACTATGCTGCCTTCGGTCGGATCTAAGTATAGTATATAAAATCATACATTGCAATGTCCTACCTGTCAATGAATACTTCAGCCATAACAATTCAAGAGCAAACAATAGATACAAACTCAAGGTTAATCGCACCAAACTTGATTGCAGGAAATAGCAAGAGAGCAACAGAGTGGTCAATGTCTGGAATACTCTACCTGACCCTGTCGTTTCTCCCTCAAACCCCAAAAACTTTAACCTTAGACTGTCTACTATTGACCTCACCCCTTTCCTAAGAGGTCTGTAGGGGGGCATGCATAAGCGCACCAATATGCCTACCATCCCTATCCTGTTGGGCTTTTTTATTTTTCTTATATGTATCCATGTATGGATATGTTTTCACTTATACCTATTACCTTGTAAGCAATTGACAAACCCAATAAAATAAAATAAAAATAAAAAAAATAAAACACAGAACTGGTTCGGTGTCTGCTGCTCTTCAGAGCTACCGGTTCTATAGAGCTGGGCAGAACCGGTAGCATCCCACCCCTGGCTGCCATTCTTCAGGTTTCTATGGATGCATTTCAAAATATGATCTTATTTCAAAATTCTAGTTTACCCTACCAGGGAGGGAGGGAAGGAGGGGAGGGAGGGAGGGAGGGAGGGAGGGAGGGAGAGAGGGAAGGAAGGAAGGAAGGAAGGAAGGAAGGAAGGAAGGAAGGAAGGAAGGAAGGAAGGAAGGAAGGAAGGAAGGAAGGAAAGGATTAATATCATAGGCTTTCTTTGTGGCACTGTATGCATCCAGCTACTCACATAGCAGGAGAACTAGTATTAAAAAGGAATAAGAAGAGATGATGGGTGAATAAATCCCATTCAGTACAGTGGAGTGTAAATGAGGAAACTTGCATCAGATGTGAGTACTAAATAATGGGTCTTATCCCAGGATTCATTAAAGTAAAGTAATTTTTAAAAATCCATAAAATAAATATATGCATTTGATAATTTCAAGCATTTGCCAGCTCATTTATAATCATAAATATGCAAGTAAATAATGCAAGTAAAATAATGCAAGTAAAAATAAGATAATGCAAGTAAAAATAAGAACTGAGAAATATATGGTTTAATATGCAAATTGGAATAGGCAGTGCATTGCACAAAAGCAACAGCAACAGCATGCCTTTCAATTTCAAGCTTGAAAAAAATAATGGAAGACACAAAGGGCCGCCAAAACGTATCAAAGAAGCTACAGTGCCTTTAATACAAAAAAGCAATAATCAGAGGAAAGGAGCATTCAACAAATAGGAGCTCTTAAAGGGAAGGCATACAAAATGCATTCATTCAGAGCATTTAGCACATCGGATTAATCAAATTATAATTTAATCATCTGATCAAACACTAATTAGAATAATGACTTGAGGGGAAAGCTGTTAGAGAAAATGCAAAGGAGTACTGTGGGATATCCAGAACTTTAATGTTATTTTTAGGGGGGGAGAGCTCCTCTCATTTTGATTAAAACAAATGGGGGGGGGAGTTTGTAGGTTTGGAGGATGGTTTTATGTCTTCTGCCACCAGCATCACAAATGGCTTTTTAACACTGGTGCTGTTGTCTGATTCATTATTGCTATTTTTGCAATTAAGAGATCATTAACAATCTGTTTTCTATTAAGCAAGATTTAAGCAGGACATACACATATTTTAGCAGCATTGCACTCCGCATGTGCATTTTCCCACTGATCTGTCATACCCCCATCATTGCCTTCACCTCCCAACCCCACATATTCATGAAAAAAATCTGCCTCTAATTACATCCTTTGGGACCCTAAAAGTAAATTTCATATTGGAGGAGAGACTATAAGATGACTTACATTTTTCCAACCTGGTGGCTTCCACTGTCAAAATAAGTATTACTGCTATATAAGTATGTATGTATTATTGGAACCTATATACCCCTCTACTGTAGAGACTCTGAGCAGCTTATAATTAGAATTAATCATTTTAAAAACAAAAATTGAACAACCAAATTATAAGCAAGAAATAAAATCCTCCACCATTTTGAAAGTACCATGAATATCTTTCTGAATGATCATGTTTTATGGCTCCCAAAAATGTAATACAGAGGAAATGTATAAGTATCCAGAGAAAGATTGTTCCAAAGGAGAATTTAGAAGTAATCCCTACAAATCTAAAGAATCCAATTGGAGAAGAATAGTTTTTGTCTCTTGCTATTAAGGGGTTATGTCCTTACTGCCAGGGGTGGGTTGCTGGTGGTTCACAGGAGTTCGGGAGAGCCCCTAGCTAAGATTCTGTGCAGTTCAGAGAACCCCAAAATCCCATTCTTGGGGGGAAAATGGGCCTTCTGGAAGTCTGGAAATGGGCTGGTTTCCAGAGCCCATGGTAGGCTGTTTTTGCCCTCTTGGAGGCCTGTGGAAGGCCTCCAGACCCTTGGGAGAGCGAAAAATGGCCCTCCCAGAAGTACCAGAAGTCACAAACGGGCCTGTTTCCGGGTTCCAGTGGGCCTCCAGAGCCCGGGGGAGGCCGTTTTTGCCCTCCCAGAGTCCCAGGGAAGGCCTCCAGACTTTTGGGAGAGTGAAAAATGACCCTCCTGAAAGTACCGGAAGTCATGAAATGGGCATGTTTCCAGGTTCCGATGGGCCTCCAGAACCTGGGGGAGGCCGTTTTCACCCTCCAAGAGGCCCAGGGAAGGTCTCCAGACCCTTGGGAGGGTGAAAACAGCCTCCCCTGGACTCTGAAGGCCCACCGAAAGCCGGAAACAGGAAGTTCTGCAAGGCCATGCCCACCATGGCCACACCCACTCAGCAACTAGGCAACAAACCGGTTACTGGAATTTTTGAATGCCACCCCTGTATGAACATTAATCAATTTCAGTGTTATTCTGAACCTTTAGGACAGGGGTGTTCAAACTGTTTGCAAGGAGGGCTAGATTTGGTGAGGTGAAAATGTGTGGGGGCAGACATTCAGACTGACATTCTTTGAACAATTAGCATTAAATGCAAATGAACTATTTTATGAAAGACTAAACAAATAACTTAACTGCACTAATGTGTTCCTCTTGTTTGGTCCTTAAGCTCCGGAGGTCAAGTAGTTCTTCATTCACGTTCATGTCATTGTCCACTCCTCTCAAAAAAATCAATAACTGAACAGTGTCAGATGCATCCGTGCTTTCATTGCAGGCTAACTAAAAAAAGTCAAACTCCACTCTTTTTGCCTCTAACTGTCTCTTAATATCAGATGAAATGTCTTCAATAATCCGTACCACAGTGTTACAAGCCAAGCAAACATTGGCAAACTCTTGCTTCTTCTCAGGACAAATTTTCTCCACCATTTTCATCACACAGTCTTTAATAAATTCATCCTTCAGTAAAAGGTTTGCAGTGCTTGGCAATCTTTGTTGCCACCTTGTAGCTTTCCTTTGTGGCATTTTCATTTGACTCATGGGCTCTTGTGAAAAAGCACTGCTGAGCTTCCAGTTCCTTCAATTTTTCACCACGTTTGTTCCCAGTTAGAGTGTTGTAGTTAGCATGTTTTGTCTGGTAGTGCCTCTTGATATTGAATTCTTTGAAAACAGCGACAGTCTCTTGGCAAATTAGGCAGACACACTTGTTTCGCATTTCAGTGAAAAACTTGTCCTGGAAATGGCGGCCCTCGCTGTCAACCTTCCTTTTTTTAGTTACAGTCATTTTAGAAATGGGCACAACAAGCCTTGTGTCACAAGGATCACGCAGCGAGAGTGCTGGCTCAGGTCTACTGCCATCTTATGGTGAAATATAACCACCAGCCTTGAAGGCGGTTCTCAGCCAGCTGGTGAAGAGCAGTTGGATGGACTAAATGAGCTGCTGCAATGTTCTGCAGAGCTAGGTGGCTGAGGTGCTCTGCAGAGTGGTGTAGCTGTGGAGCAGGAGGCAGCAGGGGACAGCTGCAGGAACTGCTGTGCGGTGAAGGGAAAAACGTTGGCTGCTGAGGAGAAGAGGCTGCGGGCATCTCAAAATTTGAAAACGGGCTGCAATTGGCTCCTGGGTCAGACTTTGGACAGGCCTGCTTTAGGAGAACTTGTTAGACAACAGTAGTATTTCCTGTTGTGAATGAATAAATGTGTAATAAAGTTATCTTGAGCTTGAAGTCAAGTGCAGGGTTCTGGCCCTGCACTTCTGACTGGCTGTTAAATGGCGAGATCAGATTGGTCCATTCAGGAGAATCTGATTGGCCATTAACGAGCTGTTCTCATTGATCAACGGAGCTAGCGCTCCCAGGTTTTCATTCGTTGAATAGTTAATAGGTTGCCTATATAAGGAAGGCTGTAGCAGCCATCCAGTTTGAGCTGTCACACCATGTAAATAAAGAGTTTGAAGTTCACCGTTTCACCGGCTCATCTCCATTATTCGCACCCATGCTCCAAACTTAACACTGGCGACGAGGGTGGGATTTGGATACGTCAGAGCTGACTGAACAACGAAGGAGATAACCGAGCACATAGCTGAAACGCACAACGGCGGAACCATGTCTGGCGGCGTCATACCACCCGCTTCGTTCGACCCAGCGCAAGAAGACTGGGAGTCCTACATGGATCGTTTCCAAATGTTCTTGGAAACCAATAATTTGAAGGATGCCACGACCGGGAAGAAACGGGCAGTATTCCTAATGCATTGCGGGCCGACCGTATTCAAGATGGCCAAGGCCCTAGCAAAAGCGGCTGAAGTGAAGGCTATGGACTGGGACGTCCTCGAACCCCTACTGAGGGCCCACTATGCACCGACCGTACCAACGCTCGTAAGGCGGCACGAGTTCTACCAAAGAAACCAGCGGAAAGGAGAGAGCGTTGCCGATTTCGTCGCAGACCTCCGAAACCTGGGAGGCCTCTGCGGGTTCGCCGACCTGGAAGACGCTTTGAAAGATCGAATAGTTCTGGGATTAGATGCACTAAACGTGCAGAGTAAGCTGATGGCGAAAGGCGACATCAGCCTTGCCGATGCCATCGCTGATGCTACTGCAGCAGAAGCAACCAGGAAGATGGCTGCCCAACTGCGTTGCAACCGCGCTCCGGTACACCAACCAGCCAGCGACATTTGACCCAAGTCAGAAACACAGGTCTTGATGGCCCACCACGAGGACCCCTCTTCGTCGTCAGACAGCGACGAAGAAGAGGTCCATCGACTGCGGTCCGATCGGGACCATTACCCGAAGTCCCAACACCCATGCGCTGGCTGTGGGGCCAACCATTCCAGGTCCGAATGCAAATTCCGCGACGCGCTCTGCCATGAGTGCGGGAAACAAGGCCACATCAGACGGGTCTGTAGAAGCCTCCTAGGACCCAGCCAGACCTCGAAGGGGGCTAACTATCACCAATCGACAGGAAACCGTCCTGTAAGGTGAGAACCAGTAAACCACTCCTCCAGAAACTGAACCTTAAATCACCCCACGAAGCGAGAAGAGGCTCACCAAACTATCACTATCGGTCATACCTCTTCCTTGGATGCCAAGAAAATCCGAATTAAAGTGGCCATCGAAAACCAGCCCTGCCAAATGGAAGTCGACTCGGGATCGTCTCTCTCGATGGTTTCCTGGAAGACCCTCAAGCAACTCATCCCTACTTTCCGGCGCCAAGACCTCCATTCCCAAAGACTCATACTTAAAGACTATCAGGGGAATAGGATTCCAGTCGTAGGATCCAGTCGAGTCCGGGTCTCACTCAAAAACCGCACAGCGTACTTACCCCTGACTGTGATCGACAAGGACCAGCCTAGCCTGTGAGGCCTCCAATGGTTCGCGCCACTCGGCATTGAAGTGGCAGGCATTAACCGAATTGGCAGCAGTGACTGGGAGGAGGACCTCGTCCATGAATTCAGGGACTTCTTCGCAGAAAAGCTAGGCGAGTACAAGGGGACCCCGATATCATTTAACCTTAATCCAAAAATAGCTCCCATCCGCCTTAAGCCTCGTCGAGTTCCATTTGCCCTAAAACTGAAAATCGACGAACAGCTTGATAAGTTAATAGCCCAGGGAGTGTTAGAGCCAACCGATCACTCTCCCTGGGAGACCCCAATCGTGACACCCATTAAGCCGGATGGTTCGATTAGAATTTGTGGGGACTACCGAGCTACCCTGAACCACGCCCTGCAGCCAAATGCATATCCGGTGCTGGTGGTGCAGCACCTCCTCCATTCCCTGGGGGGAGGAAAAGTCTTCGCTAAATTAGACTTTGCTCAGGCATATCAGCAACTACCAGTTGATGAAAAAACGGCACAGGCACAGACAATCGTTACGCACCGAGGTGCCTTTAAA
>BHEV01029934.1:0-15449 GCA_004319985.1 Emydocephalus ijimae | reverse complement strand
CTTTGACATTACTTAAAAAAGATCGCTGCTAGATCAAATTTTGTCAATAAATTTACAGATTTCTTCTTATATTAGAGTGTTTTTAAGTCCCAAGCAAGAAAAAAAAAAAAGATCCTCACCAGCCGATACACTTCTCTTTCTCNTGGGACCGACCAGGGGCAAAGATATCAGCTGCGATCTCAGGACCCCAAGATCGCAGCTGTATCGCAGCGACGAAGCTCCGCCTTCTCCGCAGCATTTTCAATACCCTATATTGTAGCTTTTCCGGGACTATGACTCTGTCTCCCCATACTATGCAACCCTTGTGGGAGAACAGTTCTGTTTGACGATTTTTAAATGGCTTAAACGTGTCATCGGTTTCACTGATCAGCCAACCAGGTTCTACCCAGCTGAGGACTCATGCCAAAATAGGGTCCTTTTTTGTCTCTAAAGCTATGTCTCGAGTGGTTAATGGCGGCGATTTGAGGATTTCTATTTGTAGTACAGTTACGGTTGGAGCAGGGTCCTCTATAATGTCTGGTAGTGGCGAGCAGCTCAAAGCGTCAGCGTGGGGAATGGTTTTCCCCGGGCGATGTTGCAATCGGTAATCGTAGGCAGCTAAAAATTCTGACCAACGTGTCATTCTTGGTGATAATATATGGGGAGTTTGTTTGTTTCCCACCAAAATCCTAAGTAACGGCTTGTGGTCTGTTATTATGGTAAAGGGTCTCCCATATACATATTCATGGAAACGTTTAATTGCGGATACAATAGCGAGGGCCTCTTTATCAAGTTGACTATAGTTCCTTTCGGTTTTAGACAAAGTTCTCGAAAAGAACGCAATGGGTGCCTCATTTCCATTTGGGAGGACGTGGCTTAGGATGGCTCCTACTCCAAATGGTGAGGCATCACAGGTGACCATCAAAGGGAGAGTTTTGTTGTACTGCATTAATACGGCATCGGAGTTTAAAAGGTCTTTTATCTCTTTGAACGCTATCTCTTCACGCTGTCCCCAAACCCAAGGAGCCTTTTTATCGAGGAGTCTATGTAGGGGTTTGGCTACGGTTGCCTTCTGGGGCAAGAAAATGTTATAAAAGTTAATGAGTCTCAGGAAGGCTTGAAGGTCTGTCTTATTCCTAGGTCTCGGAGCTTTTTTTNTGTCTGTCGAGAAGGTATCCCAGGAACTCCACTCTCTCCGTACAAAGTTGGCACTTGTCTCGTTTTACCTTAAGACCCACGTTTTTGAATTTCTGCAGGACTTTTCTGAGCCGTTGTACTAATACCTCTTTAGTGGGGGCAGCTATTAGGATGTCATCAAAATAAGGCACAACGCCTTTTATGCCTTGTAATAGTCTCCATTAAATTTTGGAAAATGCCCAGCGCCACGCTTACTCTGAATTGGAGTCTATTGCACTTAAAAGCGCCTCTATATGTAACTATTGTCTGGGTTTCTTCAGTTGCTGCGTCCACAGGGAGTTGCTGGTACGCCTGAGCTAAGTCCAGTTTCGCAAATATTTTTCCGCCACCCAGGGAATGAAGAAGGTGTTGAACCACCAGTACTGGATAAGCGCTCTGTTGAAGAGCATGATTTAGGGTGGCCCGATAGTCCCCGCAAATTCTTAACGAACCATCTAGCTTCATGGGCGTTACTATCGGGGTTTCCCAACGGGCGTGGTCAATCGGTTCCAACACGCCCTGGGCTATCAGTTTATCTAGCTGCTCGTCGATTTTAGGTTTTAAGGCAAAAGGTACTCGACGGGGTTTAAGCCGAATGGGAGCTACCTCGGGGCTGAGATTAAACGATATAGGGGTCCCCTTGTTCTTGCCTAATGTTCCTGTGAACATGTCCTGGAATTCCTGGATGAGATTCTCTTCCCAGTTGTCATTTCTGGTATGGTGTATGCTGGCTAGTTCAATTCTGAGTGGGGTGAACCAACGTAGCCCTAACAAGCTGGGTCGGTCACGATCGATGACAGTTAGGGGAAGCGTTGCTGTGCGGTCCTTGAATGATACTTGGATGTTGTTGGAACCGACAACTGGAATTCTGTTTCCCTGATAGTCTTTCAGGATGACTTGCTGCGTGCTGAGGTCCTGGCGGGAAATGGCAGGGATCAGTTGTTTGAGGGTTTTCCAGGATACCATCGACAGGGATGGTCCTGTATTGACTTCCATCAAGCATGGTCGATTCTCAATAATAACCTTCACGCGTATCTTCTTTGCATCGAGCGATGAAGCATGGCTGATGATAATAGTTTGGTGGGCCTCTTCTTGTCTCGTTGAAGGGGCAGGTGCTTGGTTTCTGCAGTAGTAGTGGTTGTTCCATTGGTGGTTCAGACGGTCCCGGTTCTCAGGATGTTTGCCTATCTCCCGGCGGAGATTGATCTCCTTTCGGCTGGGACTGGACTCTCGTCTGCTTCTGCAGACCTTAGCGATATGGCCTTTTTTTCCGCAGTTACGGCAGAGCGCGTCGAGGAATTTGCAGTCCGATCGCGGGTGGCTTGCCCCGCACATTTGCGAGGACGTCGCTGGTTCCTTTGCTCTCGTTCCGAGCGGAGCTGGTTGACTTCCTCTTCGTCACTATCTGAAGATGACTTGAGGTCTTCGTGGTGGGTCGTGGTAGCGTGCTTCTCAGAGGCGAGTGGGACTTCATCGGCAAGTTGGTGAAGTGGTGCGTTCACTCGGCGCATTCGAGTGGCTGACTTCCTGGTTGCTTCTGCTGCAGTAGTGTCGGCGATGGCATCTGTAAGGCTGATGTCGCCTTTTGCCATCAGCTTACTCTGCACGTGTGGTGCATTTAATCCCAGAATTATTCTGTCTCTTAGGCCTTCCTCTAAGTTTGCAAAAACCACAAAGGCCTCCTAAGTTCTGGAGGTCAGCTATGAAATTACCAACGCTCTCCTCCTTCCATTGGTCTCTCTGGTAAAACTCGTGTCTTCTTATCAGTGTAGGTACTGCGGGTGCATAATGGGCCCTGAGGATTGGAGTGAGGGTGTCCCAGTCCATAGTCTTCACTTCCGCCGGTTTTGCTAACGCTTTAGCCATCCTGAAAATAGCGGGGCCACAATGAGTCAGGAATACCGCTCGTTTCTTGCCAGACGTTGCATCTTTTAAGTTGTTGGTCTCCAGGAACATCTGAAAATGGTCTATATACGAGTCCCAGTCTTCAGTTGCTAGGTTGCATGAAGCGAGTGGTATAGCGCCGCTAGACATCTTGCCGCCTGTTGCATGTGCTCTTTCGCCATGTGCTCTGTCTTTGTCCGATCTGTTCTAGGTGGTTCTATCATCTCCGAATCCCATCCTCATCGCCAGTGTTATGTCCTGGGCATGGGCGCGAGAACGGAGACGAGACATCAGTCTGTGACTTCAACTCTTTATTTAACAATAAGAACGGAGCACAAAACCTGGGCAGCAGTAGCTCTTTTATAGAGCTTGCTGCTGTCAAACGACCAATGAACTGAGTCTATCGCTTCTACAAGCGTCCAATCAGGGGTTTCCATTAATAGCCAATCAGACTGGCCAAACCTGACCAATCACGACTCGCTATTCACGGGCCAATGAGATTTGCAGGATTACAAGCCTGTTTTTAAGGCGAAGCTGTTTTGGTTGTATCGCTGCTATGTTTAATCCATAACACAAATCAACTCAGAGTTTTCTCTAGAGGCCCTTATTAATGTGTGTACATACATGCAGGCATGCATACATACAAACAAACACACGTGCATCCCATACCTGGGTGACCTGTGTAATATTTTCAAATATTTTCTGGGGAACTAAGTCCCATCCATTCAAAGTGCCTTTTTTCAAAAAGAGAATTTGGAGGGTAATCCCCTTCTGATCATTTAGCAGATACTATCGGAATTAGGAAACTATTTTGATTCGTGACAAATACAGTGTTAAGTACTGGGCATGGGTCGAAATAACATGGAGACGATTGTGAAGAGTGAACGTCAGCTCTTTATTAACATCGTGACTTGGATAACAACAACGGTTAACTCTGCCTTATATAGGCATCTCTTGTATGATTCAACCAATAACGAACTAGAACGCTAGCTCTTTTAAACCAATAGGAACTTTTAGTTAAGGACCAATCAGGTCCGTTAGAGCTGACCAATCCTGGTCGAGCTGCCTGATAGCCAATCAGAAGTGCAGGGCCAGAACCCTGCACTTTACCTCAAGCTCAGACCTTTATTAAATTACTGTATACACAACACCCCTTCCCCCTGGCTTCTCAAATCCGGTATGGTCACATAGTCCTTCAAGTAGGATGGTTGTCTTTTAAATCTTTTCAATTTCCGTTGGATTGGCTGATTGCAATCCTGTTGAGGTAGTTCGTTGTTTAGCAGCAATTCTGCTTCCGGTTCAGAGTTTATTTCTTCCTCGTTTCCTACATTGTCCTCTATTCTCTGTGATGCAATTTCTTCCTCTTCTTGCCCCCTTTCTAGCATCTCACTCCCGTCGTCGTTTTCTTCGGACGGGGGGTTCCCTGGATCTTCCTCATCTTCTGTACTCTCCCCCCCCTCAGTTCGGTCATAGGGAATTTGGTGATTTGCTGGTGGAAGTCGTGAGCGCAATTGGTCGATATGCCGTTTGTACAGTTTATTGTCCAGGCATTGCACTATGTAGGATTTGGGGCCGGTTATGCGTACTACTGTCATTTCTATCCATGCTGGGTGGCCAGATAAGTTTCGTGCATAAACGAGGTCTTCTACCTGGAACGTACGACAGCGTCCACTGGACCCTATGGGTTTCTCCGGTTCGTAAGCAGGGTGCAGCCGGTCGAGGTGGGATCAGAGTCGTCGTCCCATCAGTAATTCCGCGGGAGTTCTCCCGGTAATGCTGTGTGGCGTGATGTGTTGCAAGAAGAGAATTTGGTTTACTTTTTCGTCGATATTATCATAGTCCGTCTTTAAGAAAGTCTTTTTTATATACTGGACCATGCGTTCTGCTCGGCCATTGGTCGCAGGGTGCACTGGCGATGTGAGCGCATGGCAGATGCTGTGGTCAGCGAGGTACTGCTCGAACATCAATGCAGTAAACTGTGGTCCGTTGTCGGACACCAGGACGTCTGGTAGACCGTGGGTTGCAAAAAGTCTGTTTAAAGTTTTAATTACCGCTTCGGATGTTGTAGTCGTCATGTGATGTATCTCCAGCCAATTGGAGTATGCGTCGACTGTGAGTAGGAATGTGTGGCCTCTGGTCGGTCTCGCAAAGTCCAGGTGTATTCGGGACCATGGCCCACGTGGCGTCTCCCATTCTGTAGGGATGGCTCTTGGAAGAGCGTTGCTGGCTTGTTGGCAATTTGGGCAAATTCTAACCCACTGTTCGATTTGGCGATCCATTCCCGGCCACCAGGCGTAGCTTCGTGCAAGTGCCTTCATGCGCATGATG
The DNA here is from genome assembly GCA_004319985.1 of Emydocephalus ijimae. Classification (NCBI taxonomy): domain Eukaryota; kingdom Metazoa; phylum Chordata; class Lepidosauria; order Squamata; family Elapidae; genus Emydocephalus; species Emydocephalus ijimae. Next base: position 10,082 of record BHEV01029934.1, on the reverse strand, counting down.
CCGGGGTGGCCCTCGTGTAGAATTTGCAATAGTGTCTTCCGGAGTCGTTCTGGAATCACGACTCTATCGCCCCAGATGATGCAACCTTTCTGCGAGAACAGTTCAGTTTGTCGCGATTTGAATGGTGCGAAGTCATCTGGGACTCGGTCCAATGGCCATCCCCGTTCTACCCAGCTTAGGACTCGGGCTAGGGTGTGGTCTCGTCTGGTTTCTCTCGCGATGTCTCGTGCGGTCATGGGTGGCGAGTTGAGTGCTTCTATCTGCAACGTAGTTGTCGTTGGTGCTGGATCATCGAGAGTCTCTGGAAGCGGTGTTTGGCTTAGTGCGTCGGCGTGGGGAATGGTTTTTCCCGGGCGATATTGCAGCTGATAATTATACGCAGCTAGAAATTCTGACCATCGGATCATCCTAGGGGATAATATGTAGGGGGTTGGCTTGTCCCCGGCTATTATCCCTAGCAACGGTTTGTGGTCAGTAACAATTGTGAAAACTCTGCCATACACATATTCGTGAAATTTTTTCATAGCTGAGACAATTGCAAGGGCTTCTTTGTCAATTTGTCCATAGTTCCTCTCTGCTCTCGAAAGAGTTTTTGAAAAATATGCAATAGGGGCTTCGTTCCCATTAGGCAACACGTGGCTCAAAATGGCGCCTACGCCGAAGGGGGACGCATCACAGGTGATGACCAACGCTAAAGTCTCGTTATACTGCATAAGTACAGAGTCAGATGTGAGTAGTTTCTTAACATTTTGAAATGCTTGTTCTTCACGATAACCTCAAACCCACATTGCCTTCTTATCTAATAACTGGTGTAACGGTTCAGCGACAGTTGCTTTGTGCGGTAAAAACACATTATAAAAATTGATGAGGCCTAAAAACGCCTGGAGATCAATTTTATTACTTGGTTGGGGAGCGTTCTTGATCGCTCTTAATTTCCCTTCGGTAGGGTGTATACCTTGGCTTTCAATACTGTACCCTAGAAACTCAACACTATCTGCGTACAGTTTACACTTATTTTTTTTAACCCTGAGTCCGGCCTCTTGCAATTTTTTAAGAACACATGTTAAACGGTGGTGCAGGATTTTTTTCGTAGGGGCTGCTATTAGTACATCATCGAAATAAGGGACCACGCCCTTGATTCCCTGTAATAACCTCTCCATGAGGCTCTGGAATATCCCTGGGGCTACGCTAACACCGAATTGCAGCCGGGTGCATTTGAAGGCACCCCGGTGCGTCACAATCGTTTGGGCCTGTGCCGTTTTTTCATCCACTGGCAATTGTTGGTAGGCTTGAGCTAAATCTAATTTAGCGAAAACCTTCCCGCCCCCCAGGGAATGGAGGAGGTGTTGAACTACAGGGACTGGATATGCGTTCTGCTGCAAAGCATGGTTCAGAGTGGCCCGATAGTCCCCACAAATTCGAATTGACCCATCAGGCTCAATGGGTGTTACCATAGGAGTTTCCCATGGCGAGTGATCTATGGGTTTTAATACGCCTTGAGCGATTAATTTGTCGAGTTGTTCATCGATTTTCGCTTTTAGTGTGAATGGAACTCGACAGGGCTTTAAACGAATAGGTGCTACCTTGGGGTCTAGGCTGAATGAGATCGGGGTCCCCTTATACTCGCCTAAGCTGTCCGTGAAGACGTCACTGAACTCAGAAATAAGATTCTCCTCCCAGTCACAACCGCCAATCCGGTTTACGCCAGCCACATCAATGCCAAGTGGCGCAAACCACTGGAGGCCCAGTAGGCTAGGCCGATCTCTATCGATGACCGTTAGAGGTAAGTAGGCTGTATGTTTTTTGAAAAAGACTCCTGACTCGGCAGGATCCGACGACAGGGATTCGATTCCCTTGGTAGTCCTTGAGGATGAGGCGTTGAATTTTGAGGTCTTGGTGTTGGACTGTGGGGATAAGTCGCTTGAGTGTCTTCCACGACACCATCGAGAGGGATGATCCCGAGTCAACTTCCATGAGGCACGGCTGGTTCTCGATGGCTACGGTGACTCAGATCTTCTTCGTGTCCAATGCGGAGGCATGACGATAGTTATAGTATGGTGAGCCTCTTCTCTCTGTGTGGCTGGATTTCTGTAGGAGTGGTTTACTGGCATTCGCCTAACAGGTCGGCTTCCTGTCGATTGGCGGTAGTTAGCCCCCTTAGAGGCCTGTGTTGGGCCTAGCAGACTGCGGCAGACCCGCCCGATGTGGCCTCTCTTCCCACACTCGTGGCAGAGTGCATCGCGGAATTTGCATTCGGACCTGGCATGGTTGGCTCCACAGCCAGCGCAAGGATGTAAGGACTTCAGATGATGGTCTCGGTCGGACCGCAGTCAGTGGACCTCTTCTTCGTCACTGTCTGACGACGAAGAGAGGTCCTCATGGTGCGTGGTGGCGGCCTTCTCCTCTGTGCTGGTAGGAATGTCCCCAGTCATTGGTGGTATAGGGTTTCGGGCTTTTCGAAGCTGTGCGGCCGACTTCTTGGTTGCTTCAGCTGCAACTGCATCGGCGATGGCATCGGCAAGGCTGATGTCGCCTTTCGCCATCAACTTGCTTTGTAATGCTGGTGCATCTAGTCCCAGAACTATTCAATCTCTCAGTGCCTCTTCCAAATCAGCGAACCCGCAGAGGCCGCCCAAGTTTCGGAGGTCCGCCACGAAATCGGTCACGCTTTCTCCCTTTCGTTGGTTCCTTTGATAAAACTCGTGGCGTCTCACGAGTGTAGGCACGGTCGGCGCATAGTGGCCCTTCAGGATGGGTTCGAGGTCGTCCCAGCTCATGGCCTTCACTTCTCGAGGCTTAGCGAGTGCCTTGGCCATCTTGAAGACGGCCGGACCGCAATGCGTTAGGAATAACGTTCTTTTCTTTGCCGGTGTCGTGTCCTTGAGGTTGTTCGTCTCGAGAAACATTTGAAAACGATCCATGTAGGATTCCCAATCCTCCTGACTTGGATCGAACGGAGCGGGTGGTACGATGCCGCCGGACATGGTTTCCGTTGTTGGCACCGTCTTTCACATGCTCGGTATTTGTTTCTCAGTTCTTCGGTTCAGGCGTCTCCACATCCCATCCTCGTCGCCAGTGTTAAGTACTGGGCATGGGTCGAATTAACATGGAGACGATCGTGAAGAGTGAACGTCAGCTCTTTATTAACATCGTGACTTGGATAACAACAACGATTAACTCTGCCTTATATAGGCATCTTTGTATGATTCAACCAATAACAAACTAGAACGCTAGCTCTTTTAAACCAATAGGAACTCTTAGTTAAGGACCAATCAGGTCCGTTAGAGCTGACCAAGCCTGGTCGAGCTGCCTGATAGCCAATCAGAAGTGCAGGGCCAGAACCCTGCACTTTACCTCAAGCTCAGACCTTTATTAAATTACTGTATACACAACATACAGTATATCTAGATAGCAAGCCAGTGTTTGGTTTCTCAGAACAACTGCCTCCTAAATATTCCACCCTCTGAAGTCCCAGAAGGCAAAACATTATAAACCCATGACATTATAAACCCAGTTAATCTTGTTTGAGCAAAAAAAAAAAAAGACTAACTCCAGAAATCATGTTAGTTAGATGGGATTTCCCTAAGCTTTGCTTTAGTTCCACTGAATTCTGCCAACATGCCCTATTGATTGCAAGGGTTTGTTCAATTTTTCCTTACTGCCTTGTTGTTTTTTTGGTTTTTGGTTTTTGTTTTTAAAAGAGTTTGGAAAGCAAGACCTTTGAGATAAGATGGACAAAAGTTTTGGAGAACTGAAGAAATGTTTGTTTTACTCTTGGCTATCCAAAAGGTGAAACTCCAGTTTCAGAGAACATCAAAAAAAATATTGGCAATCCCTCATTTACAGCATTCAGAATAATAGTTGGAAGGGACCTTGGAGGTCTTCTAATCCAATCTCTTGCTTAAACAGGAGGCCCTATACCAGTGGTGGCTAACATTTTTGGGCTCCTGTGCCAAAAATTGTGTGCTCGCATGCCCGCACCTAGAAGGCAATGTGCGTGTCCCGCCACCCCCTGCGCATGCCTACGCAGTCTCCCCTGCCCCCTTACCTGTGCTGTGCCTCACAGCTGATTTTCAGCCGGTTTGAGGCCTTTCTCGGCCTCCCAGAGACTTGAAAAAAGCCTCTGCAGGCTTTGCAGGATGAATAATAGTCCTGTTTCGTTGGGCATATTATTCGTCCTGCAAAGCCTGCAGAGGCTTTTTTCAAGCCTCTGGGAGGCCGAAAAAGGCCTCAAACCAGCCGAAAAAATCAACTGTGAAGTGCATGAATGGCAGTGAGGTAAGTTTGTCTGTGGCTCGTGTGCTGGCACAAATGGCTCTTTGTGCCACCTGTGGCATGGGTACCATAGATTCGCCATCACAGCTCTATACCATTCTGGACAAATAGTTGTCCAAACCTTTCTTAAAACCTCCAGTGTTGGAACCCCGACAACTTCTGGAGGCAAGCCAATTTTTTTTTTCTGATTAATTATTCTCCCTGCCAGGAAATTTCTGCTTAATTCTAGGCTGGATCATTTCTTGATTAGCTATTGAGTTTTATATTGATGTTATGTCTTCTGGGTTGCTTTTTACTTATTGTTTGATGCTGTAATGCTATACTCCATTGTCTTTATGTAGTTTTAAAAAGTTGTTAGTCTATATTGTTTAATATTTACACAGGTTTTGATGTTGTTTATTGGAATCATTCTGACCTGCCCATGATTGACTCTGCTGGGAATGTAAATGAGCCAAGCGCTCCCTCTTTCATGCTTAAAAAAGAGACTTATGACCAGTTTCATTCTTCCAACCATTGCAGAGTCCCCATGCTTGCTTGACAGATGCTTGACAACTGTCTCATATTTATGACTGTTGCAGTCTTTGGATCATCTTTTATGACCTTGTGGAGGCAAAGTCAGCATATTAAAAAGGAGAGACATTACCTTGCCAGCAAAAGTCCATATCGTCAAAGTTTTGGTTTTCCCAGTAGTAATGTATGCAGGGGTGAGCTTCAAATATTTTAGCAATGGGTTCTCTGCCCGGTTACTGGGTGGGCGTGGCCATGGTGGGTGTGGCCTAGTCAGCCTCTTGCACCACGGTGGGGATGGTGGGGGGCGTATTTGCACTGCCCAGGCTCTGGAGGCTTTCCTCGAACCTCCGGGAGGGCAAAAATGGCCTCCCCGGGCTCTGGAGGCTCTTTGTAAGCCAGAAATGGGCCCATTTCCAGCCTTCCCAAACTTCTGGGAAGCTCTTTTTCACTCTCCCTGAGCCTCTGCGCACACTCTGCACTTACCTGCATCCAAACGGGCTGTGTGGGGGCTCCTGGGAGGAGAGGGGAGGGGTGGGTGAGGTCGGCCAGGAATGGGATTTGTGGGTTCTCTGAACTGTGCAGAATCTTAGCTAGTGGATCTCCCAAACCTCTGCAAAATTCCAGCAGCCCACCCCTGAATGTATGGTTGTGACAACTGAACCATATGGGAAGCTGAGTGCTGAATAATTGATGCTTCTGAATTGTGGTATTGGAGAAGATTCTTGAGGATCCCTTGGACTGCAAGGAGATGAAATTGGACAATCTTAAAGGAAATCAACTCTGACTGTTCTTTGGAAGGACAGATACTGAAGCTGAAGCTCAAGGACTTTGGACACCAAAGAGGAAGAGGAGACTCATTGGAAAAAGCCTCTGATCTTGGGAAAGGGTTGGAAGAAATATCCATCTGGGTTCAGTTCAATGACACTGGAAACATGAAAGCTGCTTGGAAAGATGGTTCATTGATGGACAGGACCACATGGATTTGAGGTCCTGGGCAGCTGAACACATGCAGTGGAGAGTGAGAGGTATTCATTCAAAGCCCTCTCTGGGCTTTGAACTTCACCTTCCTGTTCCTGTGATAAGGACATGTATTTTATTGGTTGCTATCAGACTCCCAGCTATGCAGAGGTCATGTTTGCCTTGAAGTCAAGTTTGGTTGAACCTTAGAGGGTGATGATGTAATGAAGGGGCTTGGTTGTGCCATGTGGTGAGCTCTGCTGATAGATAATCCTATTATGTCCTGGAGGGTCATGTCTTTATCCTATCACCCTGGAGCTGAAAGTCTAATTATCTTGTAGATAGGGTGGCCCAGTCCTTCTCAATGGGTACCAAATAGCTGCTGGAGGCAGGGAGTTGCTCTTTGTCTTTAAAAACATGTTTCTCCTTTTCTCATCCAGGGAAATATAATATTCTTAGTCAAGCCCGAAATTGACATATGTGTAGTCATTTTAGTTAGGCTTAATATATATTCTTTTTCTTACTTTCTCTTTGGAGGTCATGGGGGAAGGGTCTTGGGCTTGTCAGATTCCTAAGGGGGGAGAAGTGGAGATAGGGAGAATTGTTTAGGTTGGGTGGTTCTTCTTCCCCCTGGGAAAATGAGCTGACCATGCTCAGGCCCCTTTAGGTGGAGATTTATGACATCAAGCCACATTGAATTACTTCTATTGGAGAATGTGACTTTTAGGGGTTGTTTCTCACTTCTGATATTGTGGGGTAATTCCATGTTGTGACAGATCTGGAATTACCATGGACTTTGCCAATTTGATAAAAGAAAACTGTTTTGGAAGATGTACTTCGTTCTTTTCTTTTTTAAATGAATTTCATCACTTGGAAGCCTGACAATTCTGCCTTTTTAATATTTCCTAGAATATTTCATTCTTCTAGTAGAGTGGTGGGTGCTAACTTTCTACGAAAGGGTGAAGGCAAAAGAAGAATGATAGCATTGGATGAGATGGTTAGATGGTGTTATTAACAAAATGAATGGATTTTGGGAAACTCTGAGAGACAATGGAGGACAGAAGGGCTGGCATGCTATGTCCATGAAATCATGAAGAGTTAGACACAGCTAAATGATTACAGCAACAGAAAACATGTTGTCAGGAATGTGGTTTTCCCAGCTGCAAAACAGAGTTGTGAAAGCTAAACCACCAGAAAATCTGACTGAAGAAAAATGGATGCTTTTGATTTGTGTTGCTGGAGAGAAGTTTGGATGGTATGTTGGACAGGAAGAAAAACAAATAGTTGCATAGTGGATGAAGTAAACTCCAACTGTTCTCCAGAAACCCTAATAATGAAACCAACACTGAAATGTTTTGAAGCAAAAGTCATTGGAGAAGACCTTGATATTTGGAAAAATTGAAGCAATTGAAAAAAGAGGTTGACAGAAGTCAAGGTAAGTAGTATCACTGATGACACAGTATAATCTTAGAAATATTGAAAGAAGTTAATAGCAGACATCCAGGGAAAATTATATCTATTAAGTAACATAATGGTCAGAAACAAGTTCATTGGTGACAAAACAATATATTCTATCTAAAAAATTGCTACAGAAACAGAAAAGCCCTCCATAGTTATTTAGTCCTCATAATGGCAACCTACACATTTTTTCCACTTTCAAACCTCAGCCAAAAATTGAATGCAGAGCTAGTACACAGTCCGACAAACAAAGATCTCCTCCTTCAGAATGAGTTAGTCCAATGAAGACCATCAACTTCTCCAGCTTCAATTTCAGAGGTGCTTTTCCAAAAGGCAACTGGACTTCCTTGGTTTTTTTTTCTCTTTGAAAATGTTTCCTTCACATCCAGGAAACTTCTTCAGTTTTGACTGAATGATGGGGAATGGAAGGTGTTGTGAATGCATAAACTGTAATAAAGTTATTTGGAGCTTGGAGTTAGTGCAGGGTTCTGGCCCTGCACTTCTGATTGGCTGTCTAATGGCAGGATCGGATTGGCCCATTCAGGGGAATCTGATTGGCCATTAACAGAGCCTCCGTATTGGTTCAATGGAGCAAGTGCTCCTGAGTTCTTATTGGTTAAATAGTTATTGGGTTATCTATATAAGAGGGCCATAGCTGCCCTGTTTTCTGAGCTGTCACTATGTAATAAAAAGAGTTGAAGTTCGCCGTTTAACTGGCTCGTCTCCATTCATTATCGCCCATGCCTCAAACTTGACACTGGTGACGAGGATGGGATGTGGAGACAGCAGAGCTGACTGAAGAAGAAGAAGAAGAAGAAGAGAAGCTGAGCACGTGACTGATGATGCACAACGCCGGAACCATGTCCAGCGGCGTCATACCACGTGCTCCGTTCGATCCAGCGCAAGAGGACTGGGAATCCTACATGGATCGCTTCCAAATGTTTTTGGAAACTAATAATTTGAAGGATGCTTCAGCTGGGAAGAAACGGGCGGTATTCCTAATGCATTGCGGACCAACAGTATTTAAGATGGCTAAAGTACTAGCCAAACCAGCTGAAGTGAAGGCCATGAACTGGGACGTCCTCGAACCCATACTAAGAGCTCACCACACACCGACTGTGCCCACGCTCGTAAGAAGGCATGAGTTCTACCAAAGGAACCAGCGGAAAGGAGAAACCATCGCCGACTTCGTCGCAGACCTCCGAAATTTGGGAGGCCTCTGCGGGTTTGCCGATTTAGAAGAGGCCCTAAGAGATAGAATAGTCCTGGGATTAGATGCACCAGGCGTGCAAAGCAAGCTGATGGCGAAAGGCGACATCAGCCTTGCCGATGCCCTCGTGGATGCTGCTGCGGCCGAAGCCACCAAGAAGTCTGCTGCCCAACTGCGCCGAAACCGTACTCCAGCACAACAACAGATAAGTGACCTTTTATCCAAGTCAGAAGGGCATCTTTCAACGACCCACCACGAGGATCTCTCTTTGTCGTCAGACAGCGACAAAGAAGAGGTCCATTGACTGCGGTCCGAGCGGGGCCACTACCCGAAATCCTTAAGTCCCTGCACCAGTTGTGGGGCCAACCACCCCAGGTCCGAATGCAAATTCCACGACACACTCTGCCACGAGTGCGGTAAGAAAGGCCACATCGGACGGGTGTGCCGAAGTTCACAAGGAACCGGCCTGGCCTCGAAGGGGGCTAACTACCACCAGTTGACAGGAAACCGTCCTGTAAGATGAAAACCAGTAAACCACTCCTACAGAAACTGAGTTCTAAATCGCACCACGAGGCGCGAAGAGGCTCACCATACTATCACTATCGATCACGCCTCTGTCTTAGACACCAAGAAAATTTGAATTCCTGTGGTCATCGAGAACAGACCCTGCCAAATGGAAGTCAACTCGGGATCATCTCTCTCGATGGTGTCCTGGAAAACCCTCAAGCAACTCATCCCCACTATCCAGCGCCAGGACCTTCGTTATCAAAGAATTATTCTCAAGGACTATCAAGGAAATAGAATCCCTGTCGTTGGATCCATTCGAGTCAGGGTAGCATTCAAAAAGCGCACAGCGTACTTACCACTAACAGTGATTGACAAAAATCGGCCGAGCCTGCTAGGCCTCTAATGGTTCGCGCCACTTGGCATTGAAATGGCTGGCATCAACCAGGTCAGCGGAAGCGACTGGGAGGAGGACCTCGTCCACGAATTCCGAGACGTCTTCGCCGAGCAATTAGGCGAGTACAAGGGGACCCCAATATCATTCATCCTTGACCCAAAGATAGCTCCCATCCGCCTGAAGCCGCGTCAAGTTCCGTTTGCTTTAAAGTCGAAAATCGACGAACAGCTCAATAAACTAATAGCTCAGGGGGTGCTAGAACCTACTGATCATTCTCCCTGGGAGACCCAAATAGTAATGCCAATTAAGCCGGACGGGTCCATTCGAATTTGTGGGGACTACCGGGCCACCCTGAACCACGCCCTACAGCAAAATGCTTATCCAGTGCCGGTGGTGCAGCACCTCCTGCATTCCCTTGGGGGTGGAAAAGTCTTCGCTAAATTAGACTTAGCTCAGGCATATCAGCAGCTACCTGTTGATGAGAAAACAGCACAGGCACAAACANTGCAAAAATTCCAAAACGCTGGCCTTAAAGTAAAAAAGAACAAGTGCAAATTGTGTACTGATCGCGTCGAGTTTTTAGGGTACCTAATTGACAGTCAGGGTATTCACCCTACCGACAGTAAATTGAGAGCAATAAAAAACGCTCCCAGGCCTTGGAACAAGGCCGATCTCTAGGCGTTCCTAGGCCGCATAAAGCAACCGTTGCTGAACCGTTACATCGCTTGCTTGACAAAAAGGCAAATTGGTTGTGGGGTCATAAAGAAGAAC
>BHEV01029933.1:0-14950 GCA_004319985.1 Emydocephalus ijimae | reverse complement strand
AGAACTGGCAAATACCACCTCTGACTGGAGATTTTACACTATCCTTCCCCTGCCATGCCCACCAAGCCATGCCCACAGAACCAGTTGTAAAAAAAAAAATGAATCCCATCACTGAACAACATGACCTTGACCAAAAAGAAGAATGCTATTATGTCTAAGTAGTAACACTTTAAAAATCTCCCTCCTAATTTCCCAGTCACAAGAATGTGGTACTGTGGATGTCAGGTTTCCAAGTGATGAAATCCATTTAAAAAGAAAAGAACAAAGTCCATCTTCAAAAAATATTTATTTCATTTAGGAAAGCATAAAATTGGCAAAGTCCATGGTAATTCCAGATCTGACACAACCCAGAATTACCCCACAATATTTCAAGTTAGAAACAAACCCCAAAAGTCATATTCTCCAATAGAAGTAATTTAACGTTGCTTGATGTCGTAAATCTCCACCTCAAGGGGCCCAAGCATGAACAGCTTGTTTTCCACGGAAAGAAGAATCACCTAGCCAAAACAACTCTCTTTATTTCCACTCTTCCCCCCTTAGGAATGTGGCAAGCCCGAAAACCTTCCCCCCATGACTGCCACAGAGAAAGTAAGAAAAAGAATATATATATTAAGCCTAATTAAATGGCTACACATATGTCAATTTTGGGCTTGACAGGCTGTCCTCCCTCATTTGAAAAGAAACCCCTGCAATGACATAAAATACACAGCTTCTGGTTTTAATATGGCTTCCAAAGCTGACACAGTTCACAGCTAATTCTTTTTTTGAATAGAGAAAGCATCTGAAATTGAAATGTGAGTAAAGTAGGTATCACTCTTGAAGTCAATCAGAGAATGCTAATGGTGTTTATTCAATGATCTTACAGGTGTAAAAAATGGCTAGCCAAGCTCATCTTAAAAACCGAAATACCTTTTGATTAAAGTGTTTTTGTTAAATAGTCTTGTGGTTTAAACTGTTTAATATTTATAGACAATTTGTTAGCATCCTTGAGGGTAATATACACTACATTCCATCCTGCATGCAAGATATAGGATGAAGTCTTATTGCATCAATATTTTTATATTTTGTACTCTTATGAATTATAATAAAGGTTTTGATCCAGAATAACGATGAAATCAACAATCTGCAAGATTTAGAGAGAGAGAATTAGCTGATTCTTTGCAAACGAAAGGGCTTTCTTAATAGCCATTTTGATATTCTTCTTGTTATGTTCTGTGCATGGGCGCAAGAAGTGGAGACGAGACGATGAACAGTGAACTTCTACTCTTTATTTAACATTGTGGAACAGAGCAAAAACTACGGCAGCAATAGCCCTTTTTATAGGCAAGCTGCTGATCAAATAACTAATAAGAAACGGGAAGCATTAGTTCCCTTAACCAATGAAAGAGGCCCGCTCTGGGACGACGACTCTATCCCCCCAAATTATGCAGCCTTTCTGGGAAAACAGTTCCATCTGTCGATTCTTGAAAGGACTGAAGTTGTCAGGGATTTGGTCCAATGGCCATCCTTGCTCGACCCAGCTAAGAACTCGCACCAAAATGGGATCGCGTTTGGTTTCGATCGCGATATCTTGAGCTGTCAGTGGTGGTGATTGAAGTGTCTCAACCTGGAGCGTTGTGACGGTTAGAGCTGGGTCGTCAACGGTTTCCGGAAGTGGTGCATGGCTTAGTGCGTCAGCATGGGGGATGGCTTTCCCCGGGCAGTGTTGCAGCTTATAATTATATTCAGCCAAGAATTCCGACCAGCGAGTCATTCTGGGAGATAATATATAAGGGGTTGGCTTGTCCCCCGCTATAATCCCCAGCAAAGGTTTGTGGTCGGTAACTATAGTAAAAACTCGCCCATAAATATATTCATGAAATCGTTTAACAGCAGAAACGACAGCAAGAGCCTCTTTATCGATTTGACTATAGTTACGTTCAGCTTTTGATAGCGTTTTTGAAAAGTAGGCAATAGGGGCTTCACTACCGTTTGGTAACACATGGCTCAAAATGGCACCCACTCCGAATGGTGATGCATCACATGTAATCGTTAAAGGCAAAGTCTCATTATACTGCATCAAAGCAGCATCGGAGGTCAATAAGTTTTTTGCTTGTCGGAATGCGTGGTCTTCTTGGTGTCCCCAGACCCAGGTTGCCTTTTTGTCCAACAGATGATGTAGGGGCTCGGCTACGGTCGCTTTGTGGGGCAGGAACACATTGTAAAAATTGATAAGGCCCAGGAAAGCTTGGAGATCAGTCTTATTTCTGGGCCTTGGGACGTTTTTGATTGCCCTTAGCTTGCTATCGGTGGGGTGAATGCTTTTTTTATCGATTAAGTACCCCCAAAATTCTACTTTATCTGTACACAGTTGACACTTATTTTTTTTTACTTTAAGGCCAGAGTCTTTAAATTTCTGGAGAACTAATCTCAGGCACTCCCTTAGTATTTCTCTAGTCGGAGCAGCAATTAAAATTTCATCAAAATAAGGTACAACCCCTTTTATACCCTGTAGTATTCTCTCCATCAAGCTCTGAAAGATTCCTGGGGCCACGCTAACTCCGAATTGGAGTTGGTTGCACTTAAATGCACCTCGGTGTGTAACGATTGTTTGTGCCTCTGCCGTTTTTTTATCTACAGGCAGTTGTTGGTATGCCTGTGCTAAATCCAATTTAGCGAAGACTTTCCACCCCCCAGGGAATGGAGAAGGTGTTGTACCACCGGTACCGGGTAAGCGTTCTGCTGAAGGGCGTGATTCAGGTTGGCTCGGCAGTCACCACAAATTCTTAACGATCCATCCGGCTTGATGGGTGTTACGATTGGGGTTTCCCAGGGAGCGTGGTCGGTTGGTTCTAACACCCCCTGGGCTATTAATTTATCAAGCTGCTTGTCAATCTTTGGTTTAAGGGCAAATGGAACTCGACGAGGCTTAAGGCGGATGGGAGCTACTTTGGGGTTAAGGTTAAATGATATCGGGGTCCCCTTGTATTCGCCTAATTTATCTGTAAAGATGTCCTGGAACTCCCGGACAATGGCCTCTTCCCAGTCGTCACTGTTGGTTCGGTGAATGCTGGCTACTTCAATTCCGAGTGGGGTGAACCATTGGAGGCCTAACAAACTAGGCCGATCCCTGTCGACTACGGTTAGTGGTAGGGATGCAGTACGATTTTTAAATGAGACACGGACTTTGCTGGATCCAACGACTGGAATTCGATTTCCCTGATAGTCCTTGAGTATGATTCTTTGGAATCTGAGGTCTTGCCGCCAGACGGTGGGAATTAATTGTTTAAGGGTCTTCCAGGAAACCATCGAGAGGGATGATCCTGAATCGACTTCCATCACGCAGGACTGGTTTTCGATGGCGACCTTCACCCGGAACTTCTTGGCCTCTAATGATGAGGCGTGACCAATCGTAATGGTTTGGTGTGCCTCTTCTCGTTTCATTGACTGGGCCGTGGTTTGTTTCTGTAGGAGTGGTTGTTCCATTGGTGGGTTAAGTATTCACAGGACGACTTCCTGTGGGCTGGCGGTTGTTGGTCCCCCTCTGAGGTGGGCTGGATCCTTGCTTGCTTCTACAGACTCTTCCAATGTGACCTCTTTTCCCACACACATGGCAGAGCGCGTCGAGGAATTTGCAGTCTGATCGTGGGTGGTTTGCCCTACAACCAGCGCATTGGTACTGCACTCTCTGGTTACGTTGATGGCATTGGTCTCGTTCAGACTGGAGCCAGTTGACCTCTTCTTCATCGCTTTCTGATGACGATTGGAGGTCCTCGTGGTGGGCTGTCATTGCCTGACCTTCCAGGTGAGGTGAGATTTCACCGGCGAGTTGGCGGAGCGAGGCGTGGGTGCAGCGCATTCGTGCAGCCGACTTCCTGGTTGCTTCTGCTGCAGTAGCGTCAGCGATGGCATCTGCAAGGCTAATGTCACCTTTCGCCATCAGCTTACTTTGTGTAGCTAGTGCATCTAATCCCCGAACTATTCGGTCTCTCAGGGCCTCTTCGAGGTTGGCGAACCCGCAGAGGCCTCCCAAATTCCGGAGATCCGTGATGAAATCTGCAACGCTTTCTCCCTTCTGCTGGTCTCTCTGATAAAATTCATGTCTTCGAACAAGCGTTGGTACGGTTGGTGCATAGTGGGCCTGTAGAAGGGGCTTGAGGACATCCCAGTCCATGGACTTCACCTCAGCCGGTTTGGCTAGTGCCTTGGCCATCTTAAACACGGTCGGTCCACAGTGAGTTAGGAATACCGCTCGCTTCTTTCCTGTAGTGGCATCCTTCAGGTTGTTGGTCTCCAGAAACATCTGGAATCGGTCCATATATGAGTCCCAGTCTTCTTTGCCGGGTCGAATGGAGCGGGTGGTATGATGCTGCTTGACATGGTTCAGCCGTTGGTGTTTCTTCAGCCACGTGCTCTCTTTAGCGCTCTGTAGTGCTCAGTCAGCTCTGACGTCTCCAAATCCCATCCTCGTCACCAGTGTTATGTTCTACACATGGGCGCAAGAAGTGGAGACGAGACGATGAACAGTGAACTTCTACTCTTTATTTAACATTGTGGAACAGAGCAAAAACTACGGCAGCAATAGCCCTTTTTATAGCCAAGCTGCTGATCAAATAACCAATAAGAAACAGGAAGCATTAGTTCCCTTAACCGATGAAAGAGGCCCGCTAATAGCCAATCAGATTCTCCTGAACGGACCAATCAGATGTCGCTATTATCGGCCAATCAGAAGTGCAGGGCCAGAACCCTGCACTTTTCTAAAGGTTTTAGTAATCTTTATTTAAGCACTTTTATTAATTCACAACACTTCTGACCAATTTATTTCTGATGCTGAATTCTCCTTAACTTGATGGTCTCCAGATATAATGAGATGACAGCTCTCAGAATTCCCACTTAGATTTAATCAGTATATATCTGGAGGACATGAGAACATCCTCCACATAGTTTGAGATATGTATTTCCAATATTCGTACTATTTTATAATAGCTGAAAGAGAAGAAACCTTCTACATTAATATAAATCTTGATACTCTTTCTCCATTTTGGTGACTAGAAAAAGAGAAGCCAGTAAGGCTGGGCAAAAATTCGGCTATTCAGTTAGTAATCATTTGAATCTTCAAAAGAAATGGACTTTCTGAGTTGAATGCGAAAATCAAATTGGATTGTCAAATCTGATTGGATCCTTCTCAATTGATTGAGACACTTCTGCATGTATACAGAAATGGCCTTTTTGGAATCACTTCAGAAATCCAGACCAGCTCAATCCAATTTGATATGTTAATTGAATATCCAAATCAAATTTGCAGAATTTTCTGAATCAGTGCAGAGTATTGATTTTTTAAAATGAAATTAATAATTGAAATCAAACAGTATCTGATATACATAGATTAAGAAAGTGGTTTGTCCTTTTAATCTGCTCCTATTATATTCAGTTTTAAAAACTGAACCATAAGAATAATTAATTTTACTCAGTCTTTTAAATAACTGGCAATAGAAAATATAATATCTGGAATATCGCATCCAATATTTCTTGCACGAGATAACTGACTAGTTTTACATTTTGAAGTGACGAAAATTTGACTGAAGTTAGTTTCTTTTGCTCTGTATGCTGCCATTTTTAAGGATCACATAAATGTTTTGGGTATTGAACTGAGTTACTATTGTCATATGTCCTTTGACTGGAAGAGCTCTTTCCATTAAATGTGATAAATACTAAGACTAGAAAGAAAAAAATAAAGTTCTTTAAAAACACTACAGGATAAAAACATTTTTATTCTCTGAAGAACTTAAACTTTTCTAAAGTTTTTAAAATTAGGAAAAAGAAATCTTTGTTTTCTTACACATGCACATACACACATGTTCTGCCAATATGTATTTTGCACTGTATCTATACATGGGCATGCATTTTTTTTTTTGCCCCAAGCTTGACAGGAAACAAACTGCTTTCAAACAGTTATTCAAGCTGGAATTTTTTTTTTAGTAAATGTGATTTGGGAAAAGTTTCTTGCTTTGACCTTAGTTGTGAAATAGATGAGAATAATTCCTATTAGGATCCAATCTGAGTTGGTCACTGGAACTAAACATTTATTCTTCCAGGCTTTTGGTCTCATGATGGAATACACCATCAGGAAACCTGTTTCTCTCCAGAATATACATATTATGCATTGTATTTATATCATTCCTGGTGGCATGTAGTGTTTAGTTATTAATTAGGGTGTTAGTGGCTGGCTATTAAGTTGCTAATAGTTGTTTCCTTGTGCCACCATGCCTCAGCTCCTAAATACCTGATAGGCTAGTGGTAAATCAGCACTCTTGTTGTATGAGGTGCCCATTTATTAGGTTTCTCTGGCTATTTTTGTCCCTTCTTGGCTAACAATCATAGTACTTGTGAAACTGAATGCATGTCCGTGTTCATTGCAATGTGAGGCTACCAATAAATTTGGCTCTCCTCATCTAACTGCTCTCTCATGTTCTCACAATCTGGTAACTTCCTTCCCATTTCTCCTATACAGTAGTAGGAGCAACCCATGGAGGGAATCTGATAAATTACTTTCAAAGTTCCTCCCACTTTCAAACAATCTTTGAGTGTCCTCATATGATAGCCTCTGGGCAGTGGGCAATGACCACTTGCAGATCTCGGAAGTTGTGTTCTACTGCTTCTGAAATGTTTTTAATATATGATAGGATGTTCCATATAGATAGTTTTTGTTAAGTTCTGTGTGTGGCGCAAGAAGTGGAGATGAATCGATGAACAGTGAACTTCAACTCTTTATTTAACATGGTGCAACAGCTCTATTAACGGCCACAACAGCCCCCTTTATATAGGCAAGCTCTTGGGTTTTTAGCCAATGAAAACACAAAAACGTTAGCTCTATTAACCAATGAGAAGGGCTCGTTAATAGCCAATCAGATTCTCCTGAACGGACCATCCGATATCGCTATTATCGGCCAATCAGAAGTGCAGGGCCAGAACCCTGCACTTTACTTTAAGGTTTCAACAATCTTTATTCAAGCACTTTTATTAATTCACAACACCGCTTCCCCCCAGGTTCCATTTAAGGGGTGCGGTCACGTAGTCTTTGAGGTAGGCCGGTTGTTTTGATTGTCTATTTGATTTACACTGTCCTCCCGGTATTTGTCTAGAGTCTTGTTGGGGTAGGATGTTATCTGGTGAACAGGGTGCCTCTGGTTCTGTATCTAAACTTCCGTTTCCACTAATGTCCTTGGTATCCCTTTGAGGCGAGCTTACCCCTATCCCCGATCCTTCTTCATGTGTTGTGTCTGAGCGGTCATTTCTTCCGCTTGTGCTTTCCGCCGTTCCAAACTCAGCCTCCTCAGCATCTCCTCCCCCCTCAGTTTGGAAATCACTGGAATTGCAGACCCCAGACTGTAGACTTGAACGCAGCTGATCAATATGGCACTTCCATATTCTATCGTTGCGACATTTCACTCGGTACGATCTGGGTCTGGTTACTTGGATTACAGTTGCCTCGACCCACAATTGGTCGCCATAAAAGTTTCTCACGAAAACCAAGTCGCCTACCTGGAAATTACAGCATTTCCTGCTGGATCTGTGTGGTTTTTCAGGTTCGTACGATGGGTGTAGTCGGTTGAGGTGGGAGCAGAGTTTTCGTCCCATCAATAACTCAGAGGGAGTTTTGTTGGTGATGCTGTGTGGAGTGCTGCAAAAGGAGTATCCGGTTAATCTTGTCTTCGATATTGCCATAGTCCATTTTAGGTAGAGGTTTTTGACGAAATGTACCATGCACTCGGCCCTTCCATTGGCCGCAGGATGCGCCGGTGAAGTTAGCGCATGGAGAATACTGCGGTCCACCAGATACTGTTCAAAAGAAAGCGTGGTAAACTGGGGCCCGTTGTCGGATACCAGAATGTCTGGTAGTCCGTGTGTTGCAAATAATCTGTCCAATTTCCTGATGACTGATTCGGTTGTTGTATTTTTCATCTCATGGATTTCGAGTCAGTTCGAGTAGGCATCCACTCTTAATAAAAATGTGTGTCCATTCGTAGGTCCCGCAAAGTCCAGATGAATACGGGACCATGGTCCCCTGGGTGTTTCCCATTCTGTTGGGGTTGCTTTCGGTGGGGCATTGCTGACTTCCTGGCATTTGGAACAAGTCTTTACCCAGGCTTCTATCTGCTTGTCGATGCCTGGCCACCACGCATAGCTTTGTGCGAGTGCTTTCATGTGCACGATGCCGGGGTGGCCTTCATGCAAGGTTCTCAGCACCGCTCGCTGTAACCGCTCTGGGACAATGACTCTATCGCCGCAAATGATGCAGCCTTTCTGGGAAAACAATTCCGTCTGTTGACTTTTGAAGGGAACATAGTTGTCAGGGATTTGGTCCAATGGCCATCCACGCTCTACCCAGCTGAGGACACGTGCTAAAATGGGATTGCGTTTAGTTTCAATCGCGATATCGCGAGCTGTCAGCGGCGGTTTTTGGAGTGTCTCAATCTGCAGTGTTGTGACGGTCGGAGCAGGGTCGTTAACGGTTTCTGGAAGTGGTGCACGGCTCAATGCGTCAGCATGGGGAATGGCTTTCCCCGGGCGGTGTTGCAACTTATAATTATAGGCAGTCAAGAATTCTGACCAGTGAGTCATTCTGGGAGATAATATATAAGGGGTTGGTTTATCTCCTGCTATTATTCCCAGTAAAGGTTTGTGGTCAGTTATTATAGTAAATATATTCATGAAATCGTTTAACAGCAGATACAATAGCAAGAGCTTCCTTGTCGATTTGACTGTGATTGCGTTCTGCTTTTGAAAGCGTTTTTGAAAAATAGGCAACAGGGGCTTCACTTCCGTTTGGTAAAACGTAGCTCAAAATGGCGCCCACTCCAAATGGTGATGCATCACACATAACTGTTAAAGGCATCAAAACAGCGTCGGAGGTCAATAGATTTTTTACTTGTCGAAACGCATGTTCCTCTCGGTGCCCCCAAACCCAGGGTGCTTTTTTGTCCAATAAACGATGTAGGGGTTCGGCTATGGTTGCTTTGTGAGGCAGAAAGATGTTATAAAAATTGATAAGGCCTAGGAAAGCTTGGAGATCAGCCTTATTGCGGGGTTTGGGGCCATTTTTGATTGCCCTAAGTTTGCTATCGGTGGGGTGAATGCCTTGTTTATCTATTAAATATCCTAAAAATTCTACTCGATCCGTACATAATTGACACTTGTTTTTTTTAACTTTGAGACCTGAGTCTTTAAATCTCTGAAGGACCAACCCCAGGCACTCCCTTAGTATTTCTTGGGTCGGAGAAGCAATTAAAATATCATCAAAATAGGGGACAACGCCTTTTATCCCTTGTAATAGTCTTTCCATCAAACTTTGAAAGATTCCCGGGGCCACGCTTACTCCGAATTGGAGTCGGTTACATTTAAACGCACCTCGGTGCGTAACGATCGTTTGGGCCTCTGCCGTTTTTTTGTCTACAGGCAGTTGTTGGTATGCCTGGGCTAGATCTAGTTTAGCGAAGACTTTTCCGCCCCCCAGGGAATGGAGAAGGTGTTGCACCACCGGTACCGGGTAAGCGTTTTGCTGCAGGGTGTGATTCAGGGTGGCTCGGTAGTCCCCACAAATTCTTAACGATCCATCCGGCTTGATGGGTGTCATGATTGGGGTTTCCCAGGGAGAATGGTCGGTTGGTTCTAACACCCCCTGGGCTATTAATTTATGAAGCTGCTCAGCAATCTTTGGTTTAAGGGCAAATGGGACTCGACGAGGCTTAAGGCGGATGGGAGCTATTTCAGGGTTAAGGTTAAATGATATCGGGGTCCCCTTGTACTCGCCTAGTTTATCTGCAAAGACGTCCTGGAATTCTTGGATGAGAGCCTCTTCCCAGTCGTTGCTGCTGGTTCGGTGAATGCTGGCTACTTCAATTCCAAGTGGAGCGAATCATTGGAGGCCTAACAAGCTAGGTCGATCCCTGTCGACTACAGTCAAGGGTAGAGATGCGGTACGATTTTTAAATGAGACACGGACTTGGCTGGATCCAACGACTGGAATTAGATTTCCCTGGTAATCTTTGAGTATGACTCTTTGGAATCGGAGGTCTTGTCACCAGACGGTAGGGATGAGTTGCTTGAGGGTCTTCCAGGAAACCATCGAGAGGGACAATCCTGAATCGACTTCTATCATACAAGGCTGGTTTTCGATAGCCACCTTCACCCGGATCTTCTTGGTGTCCAGTGATGAGGCATGACCAATCATAATGGTTTGGTGCACCTCTTCTCACTTCGTTGAGTGGTTTAGGGGTTTGTTTCTGTAGGAGTGGTTGTTCCATTGGTGGTTCAAGGGTTCTCGATTTGCAGGATGATTTCCTGTGGATTGGTGGTAGTTAGCCCCCTTTGGGGGCTGGCTGGGTCCTTGTTTGCTTCTACAGTCCCTTCTGATGTGGCCTCTTTTCCCGCACACATGGCAGAGCACGTTGAGGAATTTGCAGTCTGATCGGGGGTGGTTTGCCCCACAACCAGCGCATTGGTACTGCGATCTCTGGCATTGGTCTTGTTCAGACCGGACCCAGTTGACCTCTTCTTCATCGCTTTCCGATGACGATTCGAGGTCCTCGTGGTTGGCTGTCATTGCCGGTTCTTCTAAGTGAGGTGAAACTTCGTTTGCGAGTTGGAGAAGTGGAGCGTGGGTGCGGCGCAATCGGGCAGCTGACTTCCTGGTTGCTTCTGCTGCAGTAGCGTCAGCGATGGCATCTGTAAGGCTAATGTCGCCTTTCGCCATCAGCTTACTCTGCACGCCTGGTGAATCTAATCCCAGAACTCTTTGTTCTCTCAGGGCTTCTTCAGGGTTGGCAAACCTGCATAGGCCTCCCAGATTCCGGAGATCAGCAATGAAATGTGCAACACTTTCACCCTTCCACTGATCTCTCTGGTAAAATTCATGCCTTCTCACGAGTGTTGGTACGGTCGGTGCATAGTGGGCCCTTAGCAGGGGTTCGAGGACGTCCCAGTCCATGGACTTCACTTCTGCCGGTTTCGCTAGTGCTTTGAATACGGTTGGTCCGCAATGAGTTAGGAGTACTGCCCGTTTCTTTCCGGTAGTGGCATCCTTCAAATTGTTGGTCTCCAGAAACATCTGGAAGCGATCCATATATGAGTCCCAGTCTTCTTGTGCCGGGTCGAATGGAGCAGGTGGTATGACGCTGCTGGACATGGTTCCACCGTTGGTGCATTTCAGCCACATGCTCAGTTACCGCTCTGTAGTGTTCAGTCAGCTCTGATGTCTCCACATCCCATCCTCGTCGCCAGTGTTAAGTTCTGTGCGTGGCGCAAGAAGTGGAGACGAATTGATGAACAGTGAGCTTCAACTCTTTATTTAACATGGTGCAACAGCTTTACTAATGGCCACAACGCCCCCCTTTATATAGGCAAGCTCTTGGGTTTTTAGCCAATGAAAACACAGGAACGTTAGCTCTATTAACCAATGAGAAGGACTCGTTAATAGCCAATCAGATTCTCCTGAACGGACCAATCTGATATCGCTATTATCGGCCAATCAGAAGTGCAGGGCCAGAACCCTGCACTTTACTTTAAGGTTTCAACAATCTTTATTCAAGCACTTTTATTAATTCACAACAGTTTTATACCTTCTTTCTTCCTTTTTCTTCCCAACATATTGTGCAGGCATCTTGCAATAAATGCTTGTGGGTATTCAGCCTAAACTGTTCGTGTAGGTACCTGCTCGCCATGTGTTTTGCTTGCTAGGTACTCCACTGTGTTCTCACCCAGTGGTATAGGGTTATTACACACTTTTTATGTTTCAGTGGTTGGTACTGTTGAAGCTCAAAATGCAGAGAGTGTTGGTAGCCTTGCACTATACCATAGTTTCTAATCTTCCCATCTGTTAAGCACATTTAAAAATGGCAATTGTTTAGCTGTTTCTTCCTCCAGTGTGAATTTTATGTCTGGGAAAATGGAATTCAATAAGTATGGTATGAAAAATCCATGCAATCCTTTTAATGACAACAAATGTGACAACATTGTGGCACCAAAATGTATGTGTGTAGTTTTGAAATGCACGGTGTTCCAGTTGATGTAGGACTGTTTCAACAATGCCTTCTAATATCAGGGATCCCATGGGAGTGTCTTTTATTTGCTCATACATTTCCCTTTTAAACATGAAGACGTTTGTTGACAGCACTGGAAGATATTCATGACTTGTATCTTGGTTAAGTTGTTTCTCTATCACAATCACAATCTTACTTTCTAGTTTTCAGTCTCTCAAACCTGACTCGTATAATAGGAACATAAGAATAAAAAATAAAAAACAATAAAATAAAAAACAATAAAATAAAAAATAAAAATCAATAAAAATTTGTTTTGTGGAACAACAAAAAAAAAACCTCCTTGTGAACCATTCTACATATATGGCCAACTAAAGGTTTCCAAGAAAATTATAAATAAAGAGCAATGGCCCTCTTCTATTTTTGTTCCTTATCAACTGGTATTTAAAATTAACAGCCTGTCATAAAGACTAATGTACATTAATATTCCTTTTCTCTATGAATTTGTTTAGTTTTTTAAATGACTAATTAATTTAGCTAATTAAATCACCTTTGCTTGATAAGAGTGAATTCCAGTTTAACTATGTTTGCATAGATGAGTACTTTTATGACTTACAGAATTTCATTAATCTACAAAAAATGAAAAATTCTAATATGGTGCAGGAATGGAGGAATTATCATTGTCTCATTTTCACACTTTAAACGGCATTATATACTGTACCTCCCCACATAATCTCTAGATGACAGTTTTTGTTTGCATAAAATGGCATGAGCACACATGAGGATGAAACTGGACTTGGGTTTCATTTATAGTATACTGGCAAAGAAGTAATGAAACTCACCACTATTGTCCTCACTATTAATAGGACACGCTGTTGTTAGTTGAGATATAAATAGCATATTTTCCCCCTTCTCTTACAAAAAAAAGACATTAAATGATTGACCAAAACCATAAGGGGTAACAGAGATCAAATCTATAGGTTCAACTGGTGATGCCCGTAGCATAAGATAGACTGAGACTTGATAGTAATAACATTGATAGATAGATTGAATTAATAAATGAAATGAATGAAAGAGTGTGTTTGCAAAATGAAATCATAGAATGTAAAAATTGTAAAAAAAAAAAAAAAATAGAGTTCCTAAAATTACTTGGCACAGCCCAAATGAAGGCGAGGGTCTTTCTTTCCTAGGGACCTCAGTGGAACAGGTCTGACAGAAGATAACCTTACCTTATGGAGTATAATTGATGAATCCATGCGTTTGATAAAAATGTAGACTTAATTATGCAGGATAGGGCTAAAATGTATGTCAGAAAGTATGAACTGGGGTCATCTAGATTGTTATGAAATGTGGGAATCAAAACCCAGAGGTTGAAAATAGCTGAATGTTATCCTCTAATGAAAGGTAGCAATTAAAGAACTAGGGATGACTTCGAGGAACAAATTGCCACCTTTGCACGTGATCTGGAAGGAATTGAGTTATTTTATTGGGCGTAAGTGAAAATGGGATGAGAAAGAACAAAAACTGAGTGAGAATTGTGATGGTTTAGGGAGCATCTGCTTTAGAAAAAAAACTGCTTTAAAAAAAGGTTGTTTTGGATATATAGTGTTAAGCATTAATCATATGAGAAAACAGAAAAGGACTGAATGAAAAAAGTTGATTGATTTATGATAAATGGTTCAGATAATTAGTGAAAGCTATAAGGTTAATAAGAAGTTCTGAATATGTTATAAGCTTTTTTGGGGATTATAATTATAAGTTTATCTATTTATTTTATAGGCTTCAAGTTTCAGAAGGAGATTGCTGGCAATTCTTTTCGTGTACTATAAACACCTACTTTTTATCTATTGTTATGAATTAATAAAATAAGGATGCACATTAGTGATCTTATAGGCAGTTCCATTGACTCTGAATTGTTCTTTCCCAAACAACATAAATTGGGTTAACACAATAAAAAAGTGAGTTAAATAAGTAAATAAATATTGATACAAAATATAACACTAGGATAATCCATCACCCCCACTCAAAAAAGCATAGTGAGAAGGAATAGCATCATAGCTTCCAAGTCTTCCTGTGGAATAATCACATCTTATGAACTGTATGGATATTTGGAGAAATGCTGTTCCACAGAATGAAGACAAGGCTTTCTATGGTCATTCCTGAAGATGCTAATCCTGAGCATACATAGAGGAAGGGATCCCAGCATAAGAGATACTACTGGCAGGAATTGAGGATTCCCAGAGCTAACCTTGGTAGTCCTGCTGGTAAGAGAAGAAAAAGAAAGAAAGTAAAAGCAGCCAGTGAAAGTAGAATGACTTCAGGAAAATGTCCTGCATGAAAAAATATTTGAAGATAAGTTTAATCCCCCAAAGTGGGAATCTGAATTGGATGTAAGGAATAAGGATGTGGAAACCACTCAGAACAGAGTGAAACTAATTATATTGCAGAAGACAATAGTTTGTTGACGAAGAACAATGCATATAAGACAAGGATTGTCCCCCACCCCCCCCAAAAAAAGGAAAGAAAAAGGAGAAGTCAAAATACTATATTGTGTGAATTGAGAGAAAAAAAAGTGCGATAAAGAACATAAAGTGATAAAGGATATATCTAACTTGACTTTTACTGCCTGGAGTATGACAGTCAGAGAGACAACTTCAAGGCATATAAAATATGTTAAACAGCACTTACAACTTTATTACAATGGACCTACTGCTTAATAACATTCAAATTGAAAAGAAAAATGTTTTAAGATTTAAAATCAAAGGTACTAATCTTCCCTTTGGGTCTTTTGCAGTATTTAACCATTAGGAATGAAATGTTTCCTAATAAATATATTGCATGCTCAGTGAGCACACATTTAAATTGTTATGTCCCTACTTGAAATCCCCGTGTTTTGATTGGCTAAAACACGGGGATTTCTCATTGGCCAAGCAGAC
>BHEV01029930.1:0-17498 GCA_004319985.1 Emydocephalus ijimae | reverse complement strand
GGTTTCGCTAGTGCCTTGGCCATCTTAAAGATGGCAGGCCCACAATGGGTCAGGAACACTGCTCGCTTTTTCCCCATAGTGCCATCCTTCAAGTTGTTGGTCTCCAGAAACATCTGGAACTGGTCTATGTACAAGTCCCAGCAGCAGCCCTTTCATAGGGTAGGCTGCTGACCTATTAGCCAATGAGAAACATGGAAGTGTTAAACCCTTGAACCAATGAGAGTGGCTCGTTAACAACCAATCAGATTCCCCAGAAAGGACCAATCCGATATAGCTATTATCGGCCAATCAGAAGTGCAGGATTAGAACCCTGCTTTTCTTAAGGTTTGTTAAAACTTTATTTAAGCACCTTTATTAGTTCATAACAGATTATAGTTATATCTGTAAGTTGAGGACCATCTGTACCTTTCTTCAAGCCAATTTAATGTTTACGAAATAGTTTCAAGCATTCACATTCCAAGAATTCAGCAACAGATTCTGTATTTACCTGAAAGGAATAAATTCCCTTCCAAAAAAACTCCAACTCTGCCGTTCTTAATTTTTACCATTCTGCATTATGGAAATAATCAGTTTGGTTTAGTAGTTAAACAAAAGCAAGCTGGGTGATTTTCATCCAGTTATTCTCTCTTAGCCCAATCCATATTACAGAGTTGTGGGCAAATAGGAGGTGAGCATTATGCACGTTTCTTTGGATTTGGATTTAGCAATAGCAATAGCACTTAGACTTATATACCGCTTTATAGTGCTTTGCAGCCCTTTCTAAGTGGTTTACAGAGTCAGCATATTGCTCCCAACATCTGGGTCCTCATTTTACCCATCTCGGAAGGATGGAAGGCTGAGTCAACCTTGAGCCTGGTGGGATTTGAACTGCCAAATTGTAGCTAGCTGGCTGCAGAAGTAGCTTGCATACTGCACTCTAACAACTGCGCCACAGAGGCTCTAAATTTATTTATTTATTTAATTTTTATGCTGCCCATCTCTCTTAAAAGGTGACTCTGAAAGGCTTACAAATTATAAAAAGGCAAATCAAAAGATAATTAAAATATTAAAATTATGCAAATTGAAATTTAAAACTATAAAAAAACAGGAGTAAGAGATAGAAGGCACAGGGATGAAGTCTTCTTACCCCATCAAACACTCGAGCAATATCTGTGCCTCTATCAGTGGAACAAACAGACCTTATTTCTGCGTCAGTGCTTCCTGCACTTCATTACACTTCACAGTACAAGCATTTAAAGTTGATGCAATGAATTGCGTTTCTAGCCAAGTCTATCCAGATCTTCTGTTATCTGAATGGTACGAAATATTTTGGTCTACAACTTACATCAGTCCATTGACACGGCATCATGGGAGCAGATGTCCAAAGAGTGCAGAGGAGATACTAGTCAAATGCAATACCGCCAAATGCTATCATTTTTTTTTAGTCAGGAACTCTGAGTCAAGAAGGTTTTGCATCTCTTTATGGCTGCCTCATATGGTGAACCATTGAATGAATGTTGCAAGATCTACTGAGCCATTTTAATACCCAAATACTCCATATTCCAACTCTCCTTACTTAGGCCAGTCTTTGGATCCATTTATCAGGAAGGACTATAAATGCACTTCAAAATGAAGTCATGCCTTCCTAAAGAAGAAAGGTTCTCCTGAGCGAGTCCAAAATGACATATTATTTTCTTCTCAGGCCCTGACATGAAAGCATGGGAATATCCCTGATAACAAATATTCTTTGAATCACAAAGCAATTGATCCCAGGACATTCAAATATGTACAGCATATCTTCATTACTAAGCTAAGTACAATACTCTTGCAAATAATATTTGACAATGACAATAGTTTCCCTTATGAAACTCATCAACAGCATCATCCATGGATATCTATTACAGCTTAATTTCTGACTTGATATTTCTAGCAATAATAATACAATTCATGATTGTTTCCAATTTTCTTGCCAACAGCAAAATATACTGAAATAGTAATTGTTTTTCAACAATATTGAAAAAACAAACGTGAGAGATTTCTGTAACTAATAGAACAGATTGCTACATCATCTTAATGACTGTATTTTTGTAATATTTTCCCAAGGGCACATCCAGCCAATAACAAAAACTACATTTCACAAAGATAAAAAAAGTGGACACTGCACTTGTGGGAAAATGTTATGAAAAAAAAAGAACAGATCTGTGCAAAGATCTGTGCCTACATAGTAAAACTGTAGCACAACTGAAAACTTATTTTAAAGTTTGCTGAAAGAACCTAGGGTTCTCTTAACAAACCAATGAAAAATAAAGATGCTTTCCAGAAAAGAGGTTCAATTAAAGTGATAGCAATTGTTTAATTATTTAAAAATATTTAATATATTTTAATCACTTTCATATTACTAAGGATTATGACAGTATGTGAAGTAATGTAGTATATGTAATTTTTAAAATGAAGCTTTCCAAAATGACGTTTCCTCCTATTTTCAAATTTTATAAATCATAAAACTTAGCAACAGAGAACAAAATCTCACACTACAGATTTTCAAACTCTAGGTCCCCCTCCAAAATATTCAAAAATCTCTTCCATAAATTAAATTACATATTTTATCATTTGTCTAGAAAATAAATATAACATTTCCTAAAAATACACAACTTTCATCATGCTTTTTTTAGTCTTGTATTATAACTTCCATTATCTTTAGTTTTTTCCTAACTATTCAATAAAAACATTGCACTAAATGTGTGAATTTTGCTAAAATGTATATGCCTTCAAATTCTCCAAGGACTACAGCTTTTCTACTAAACATCACACCAGTCTGTGAAAGGTTCCAATAAAAGGGTAAGAATACAAATTTCAGAGTAGGAACACAAGTTTCAGCATCTCCAAAACTTGCTCCAGGCTTTGGTCCCCAATTTGCCTATTAAGACAGCTCTAAATTGACCTAGGCAGAGTTGTCTGAGCAAGCCCAAGCAATTAAAAAAATGTGATCCACTTCTATGTTATCTTCCACTTTGGGATGTGGACAATCTACAGATTCAAAATCCCTGAGCTAAACAATTTGAATTTCATCTAAAATTTCATAAAATGCATGCTATTTTATTTTTAAAAAACACCTTACTTAATACTCCAGAATTCCTTCAAAGATTTTTGCTCATAAAGATAAATAGCTCTTCCCAGTTTGTATCTATGTGATGCCACTATTACACTGAGTTCCTTTCAACTTGTATTTAAATTTTAATTAAAATGTTTACTTCCAAAAGATTGTTATTTATACTTAAAACATATATTTTATTCAAAAATAATACTCAAGAAAGAAGTACAGTCTGTACTCCATAGACTTTAACTGAATTCTAAATTAATGCAATTATACAAATTACTGAACAGCAATAGAAGAAATTTCCATCTTTTTTAACCATACAGTGAAAGTATAGGGACAATTTAAAAGGACCTTGGAGATCATCTAACCCAGGGTGTCAAACTCAAGGCCCGGGGCCTCGATCCAGCCCACAGGGTGCTTAGATCAGGCCCACAGGCCCACCCTGGAAATAGCAAAGGACCAGCCCGTGGTGCCTCTGCCAGCGAAAATGGAGCTCAGGAGGGCCACTGGCAGAGGGTTGCAGGAGGCCATTGCAGCAGAAAACGGAGCTCAGGGGCCCATTTTCGCTGGCAGAGCATTCAGGCCATCACAGGCGCCCCAGACACGAGTGACGTTGAGTTGGCCATGCCCACCCTTGCCACACCCAGTCTGGCCAACCAAGATCAAACATAACCCTGATGCGGCCCTCAATAAAATCAAGCTTGACACCTCTGATCTAATCCAATTCAGTCCTAGCAATACTATTTACTACAGGATCCCATCCCAGCTGGCAATCCAGAGTCTGCTTGAACATCTTCCAGCAAAGGCGAATCACCAGGCAATCTTTTCTATTGCTGATTATACTGTTAGAATTGTTCCTCATATCCAGCCAACATATATTTTCCCTGTAACTTAAGTCCATTGTTTCATGTCCTGTCTTGTAGAACAATTTGAACATTCTGCCCTGACCTCTGCCTCACAGTTATTCAAATACTTTAAGACTTGTTATGTCTATACACAACATTTTTTCTCCAGGCTAAACATTCCAACCATCCTTTGGGATCCTTATCACCTTGCTCTGGATACTAAAGTTTACTGATATAATTCTTAAAATGTGGTGGCCAGAACTGGGCACAATATTCATGTCAGACCATATGGAACAGGGGTTTCAAACTCACCATGTCACATTGCCATCACATGATGTTTTGCGACATTTTGAAACCCCTAAGTAGAGCTTTCCTTAATGTTAGCACAATACATGGTGTTTGTGATCCACTCTATATTCTCTTCCAAAGAAAATTTGGATTAAAAGGTATCAGTTAACTGGAGATAACTAGGAGGGAAGAGACCAGGGAAGAGTCCAGAGGTTGTATTCAGCAGGTTCTGACCAGTTCTGGCGAACCAGTAGCGAAAATTTTGACTAGTTTGGAGAATTAGCAAATACCACCTCTGACTGGATTTTATAGTATCCTTCCCCTGCCATGCCCACCAAAGCACGCCCACAGAAACGCTAATAAAAAAAATTGAATCCCACCACTGGCAGAATCATATGATATGCTGTGAATTTTGTACTTTACTTTTTATTATTGTACTATTTAGTGTAAGCAGCCCAGGATCTGTAGTGTAGGCAGCACATAGATATATATTTAATAAATAAAATGCTGCAGCACATTGCTGATTTATATTTAGCTTGTAATACATTAAACACTCAGAAGCCTTTTTCGTAGGACTGTTGTTCAATATATTTTCCTCAGACTAACACTCATGCCTTTGGGGTATTTTTTTTTTTACCTAAATATAAGACTGAGTTTTTTCTTGTTGAATTACATCTTGTGGGTATATACTTCAATGTACCTCAATACTTCAGTTTACCAAGATCTTCAATAAATCTTGATACTGTCCTCTAATGGTTACATTTCCTTCCACTGTGATTTGGAGTTGGTAATATATGCATGCAGAGTTCGTAGCAGATATTTTTTCTTTGCGCCCTAAGAGAGAAATATCTGCACTGCCTAGAATTGAACTCTCAACCCTCCAAATGGGAGGCAAGCATCTTCATCACTAGGTCACCATACCACTCTTGTCTATAAACAGTCTATCCTAATCTAATCCAATCAATATTTTGTCATCTTCCTTATCTCATGGAAGATCTCATGGACCATGTTGGTGATAGCCTTTTTTGAATACGAAATATATTGTATATTATGTCCATCACGTTGCATTGGTCAACAACAATAGTCACTTTATCAAAACTGGATATCAGATTAGTTTGGCACAATATATTCAGCATAACCAATTCTGGCTCTTGCAAGCAATGCCTGGTTGCACAACTATGTTTTTACTTGAGTTGCTACTCTCTCCATTTGTCAAATGTTTCACTTAAGTCCCTTTGAAAGAATACTAGAAATTGATCAGCTCTATCTTCTGTCCATTGCCTAATGTCATCCTATAATTCTTTTTTAATAGCAGCCTCACCGTTACCCTTTTTACAGCATGGCTTTTAGATTCCCTTCCAAACCTAAGTTTATTTTGAGCTTCAGTTTTTCTAAGTTTCTTTCTCCAGATGTTAGGCATTTGTACTTGGGTTATAGGAAAAAATTAGGCAATTCTGAAGGTATCCCTAAATGAACAGAAGGCGGCACAGCTTTCTATGTGGTACAAAGGCAATTTTGATTGTAGCCAGTTCTGTTCTGAAAGTCAAAGCCAAATCTAATACTCAGATGAAAAATTGAAAGTAATGAAATACATATAATTAGCCTATTGATGTTTGAAGCTTATGTCATTTTATTAAGATATTTGGAACCCAGTATTTTATACAACAGAACACTTCTTCACTTTTTAAATAAATCAGAAACTCTGATGAAATGTGATGATGAAATGTAATTATTTTTTACAATTTATTTAATAAATTTATCCCATCTCACATATGAGACTCTGGGTGATGCAATTATAATTTTAAGCAAATATGCACATGCCAAGAATTATAGTTGCACATTTTAAGAAAAGTTGAAATATAGCTTAGGAAGTGTGAGTTTTCCTCTACCACCCCAATGCACACACATACTTCCAATCAAATTGTATTCCGTTTATCATACATTTCATTGGCCTTACTTTTTCTTCTACACCTATACATCGGCTCTCTTTTTGGTACCAATTTTATAAAGAACTACTTTTAGACAAAGATCCTGACTAGAAATTGGGAGAAAATAGACTCTGGGAAATGTTAGAATTTTTAAAGGTGACATTTCAAATCTCTATCCATATTACGCCAGTATTCAACCAACATATTTTCCTGAAATTACTCAAAATAACTGATATAATTAATTCGCTAGTTATCATTAACATATGAATTTATCCCAAATCTTGCTAATTGATATACTCTAATTCAGAAAACAAAACCATCTGAGGTATAAAGTTGCAAACACATAAGCCCTACAAGAGAGTAACTGCAGACTTTTTTAAAAAAAATTATTATTTCTGTATGTATTGATTGATTCACATTAGCATTAGCTCCTTTTGATAGATAATGATGCCTACCTATAATCAAATAAAAAATGAGTACTCATTATTTAAATATGGCAACTTTTTCAGCATTTTAATTGCCTTGTCCTATCAATAGTTCCAAAGAAATATGATGTGCCTCTGTACAAGATCCCAAATTATATTATTTATGGATAAACTATAACGATCTTTAAAAAGTGATGTATTAACTTCTATCATGTTGCAAACTCATTCACTTAAAATACGGTTTTCTAGCAGGTTCAGTTATGCTTTGTGGCTGATGAGAATAACCATCATACAATAATTATAAAGGGAACAATGTCCATTACTGTATTCTCCAGCAACAGATAAGTTATTTCAAAAGATAATGCAAAGTACTTGTGAAAGAGAATTAGCCTGAGAATAATTACTTAAAATCTATTTTTCTATCAGCTTGAAATAACATCAATTGCATCTTAAACACAATCTCAGAAAAGTGATCACGGACTAATAGTAATGGATTGAAGCTTTGTTTGGATTAGAGCAATTAAGGAAAAACAGATAAGGAGATTCACACTCTCATCTGTGCTCATCCTTCCTAACAAAACCATTCTGACTGCTTTGATACATAGCTAAATTAATATTTGATATTATTCTCTTAATTCCCATACTTGAATAAAAGAAATAATTATCAGGGTATTTACAGGGCTGTTATATGACTTACTGATATCAACAACACAATGTTTTGGCAAGTATCAATATCATTGTCATAAGGGAATGAAATAAGCAGACTATTGCCATTTTTAAAAAGCCAAACCTAATCCCTCTTATTTAGAATTTTTAGAAGTTCAGTTCCTTCAAAGACTAGCTCTCTTTATCCTATGCACGTACTTATACTTACACATTCATGATAACTGCCCGAGCCATATTATTTCAGTCATATTTGTGCAGATGCAATGACAGAATTACAAGTTGCATTTGCTACAAGGTTATTATGCTGGCTGGATATTACACTCCATGACACCTGTGTATAAGTTAACTGTGGTTGTTTCATTCCACTGAAACCCTATCTCCTTCCCAGAATAATCTGTTGGTTTTAAACAAGGTGACTTACAATTATGCAGTTTATTATCAGAATATAAGGATATTTTTCAAGTCCTCCAACATTAAGTAGCACTCTTTAAACACAGTAAGTATTTGATATTGTCAGTGTGCTACCTTTGGCCAGAAAGATGATAAATGATGATTAACAGAAAAGCGCACACTAGAATCTGTATTTTTTTTTTCATGCTAATAGTTTTATGTAAATAATTCTGCAAATCAGAGAGGCAACCAAACACATAAAGCATTGTAAACCTGCTTCTTTCTTATTATCCTAAAAAAGGAAAACATGCTTATATTGGCACAGGTTCTAGTCAGTGGCCAAACAATACACAACTTAACTTCGAAATATAATACTGCTTTAGTGTGGAGATATAGCTGGACCTTGTAATCCATTATGTCACTCTTCATAGTTTCACATATCTGAGATTAATAAAGGTCAAACATCAATGCTACATGTATAAAGGTTTTGGTATATTAAATTCTCTATTTCAGCCTTGCTTTTTTATTATATTATGCATGAATTGAATGATAAATGGGATTTTGGCTACATATTTTAGTTTTTATGGGTAAGGGTCATGATGTTTATGCAGCATAAAATCTTTCAGCCGTCTGGGTCAGTCTAAGTATGAAGCTCTACAAAGCCTCCTTGTAGCAATTTGGCTTCTTAAGAGTGACCTACCTGCTAGCAATGAAGGGATTTACAGCATGTCACAGCATGCAATGCTGGCTAATTTCCACTCTGTATGGTCTCTCACAATTTTAGTTTAGGAGCCCCTCCAGCACTCAAGCTATTTAGAAACCATTGAATAATGTTGTAATAATAACATTGTAAGAGCAAGGTATCACCCACCCACCCGCATCATGAACTGAAGTCCAAAGAAGGTGGCCAGTTGCTGAGAAAACACATGAAGGTACACACTGACCTAGCAATCTTCCCAGAATCTAACAAGGGGGAGGAGCATAAATAGGTACATAGTACAAATGACAACGGTGGGATGAAGAACAATGATGTGATTATACATGGAAGAAAATGACCGCATTTGGAATCCACACTCCCACCTTCCCTATAGATTCAAGATTTAACTTTTAATAGTTTTATTATCTGTAGGTTTTATAATGCAATGGATTATGAAGATTATCTGGGCGTAACACATTTACAAAAGTATGAATGTTCTTATATTTTACTTTAAAATTGTCATCTAGAAAAGACTCATACATATAGCAATAGCACTTAGACTTATATACCGCTCACAGTGCTTTACAGCCCTTTCTAACCAGTTTACAGAGTCAGCATATTGGCCCCAACAATCTGGACCCGCATTTTACCAACCTAGGAAGAATGGGTGGATGGTTCAACCTTGAGCTTGTCAAGATCGAACTTCTCAGAATGAGCTAGCCTGTAATACTTCATTCTAACCACTGTCAAGCATATGATTTCTGCTAAAAATCTTTTTATGTTGCCATTGTTCTGAGGTTCAGTGGGCTAGTTTTAAATTCTATAATATTGTTCCTCTTTTATAAAATCGTGTTATAAACATACAGTCATTCCAAAGCTGATAAAAAATATTGATATAGAAAAGTGAAATGCATCTACTTCTGCTCCCCAATGAATTGAGATTATAATTTCTGTTTCATATCAATTTCTTTCAGAGAAAATCCCAGCTCTATAACAAATCAATATAAATGTATAACATTTATCCAGCAATGGATATACACTGCTCAAAA
Organism: Emydocephalus ijimae; assembly: GCA_004319985.1. NCBI lineage: Eukaryota > Metazoa > Chordata > Lepidosauria > Squamata > Elapidae > Emydocephalus > Emydocephalus ijimae. Next base: position 8,134 of record BHEV01029930.1, on the reverse strand, counting down.
AAATAAAGGGAACACTTAACAACACAATGTAACTCCAAGTCACTCACACTTCTGTGAAATCCACTTAGGAAGCAACACTCATTGACAATCAATTTCACATGCTGCTGTGCAAATGGAATAGACAACAGGTGGAAAGTATAGGCAGTTAGCAAGACATCCCCAATAAAGGAGTGGTTCTGTAGGTGGTGACCACAGACCACTTCTCAGTTCCTATGCTTTCTGGCTGATGGTTTGGTCACTTTTGAATGCTGGTGGTGATTTCACTCTAGTGATAACATGAGACGGAGTCTACAACCCACACAAGTGGCTCAGGTAGTGCAGTTCATCCAGGATGGTACATCAATGCAAGCTGTGGCAAGAAGGTTTGCTGTGTCTGTCAGCGTAGTGTCCAGAGCAGGGAGGCGCTACCAGGAGACAGGCCAGTACATCAGGAGATGTGGAGGAGGCCATAGGAGGGCAACAACCCAGCATCAAGACCGCTACCTCCACCTTTGTGCAAGGAGGGACAGGAGGAGCACTGCCAGAGCCCAGCAAAATGACCTCCAGCGGGCTACAAACATGCATGTGGCTGCTCAAACGGTCAGAAACAGACTCCATGAGGGTGGTATGAGGGCTGGACGTCCACAGGTGGGGGTTGTGCTTGCCGCCCAAAACCGTGCAGGATGTTTGGCATTTGCCAGAGGACACCAAGATTGGCAAATTCGCCACTGGTGCCCTGTGCTCTTCACAGATGAAAGTAGCNTACCAGGAGACAGGCCAGTACATCAGGAGATGTGGAGGAGGCCATAGGAGGGCAACAACCCAGCATCAAGACCGCTACCTCCACCTTTGTGCAAGGAGGGACAGGAGGAGCACTGCCAGAGCCCAGCAAAATGACCTCCAGCGGGCTACAAACATGCATGTGGCTGCTCAAACGGTCAGAAACAGACTCCATGAGGGTGGTATGAGGGCTGGACGTCCACAGGTGGGGGTTGTGCTTGCAGCCCAAAACCGTGCAGGATGTTTGGCATTTGCCAGAGGACACCAAGATTGGCAAATTCGCCACTGGTGCCCTGTGCTCTTCACAGATGAAAGTAGCTTCACACTGAGCACATGTGACAGACATGACAGGGTCTGGAGACGCCGTGGAGAATGTTCTGCTGCCTGCAACATCCTCCAGCATGACCGGTTTGGCAGTGAGTCAGTAATGGGGTGGGGTGGCATTTCTTTAGGGGGCTGCACAGCCCTCCATGTGCTCGCCAGAGGTAGCCTCACTGCCATTAGGTACTGAGATGAGATCATCAGACCCTTGTGAGACCATATGCTGGTGCGGTTGGATCTGGGTTTCTCCTAATGCATGACAATGCTAGACCTCATGTGGCTAGAGTGTGTCAGCAGTTCCTGCAAGATGAAGGCATTGATGCTATGGACTGGCCCGCCCATTCCCCAGACCTGAATCCAATTGAGCACATCTGGGACATCATGTCTCGCTCCATCCACCAATGCCACGTTGCACCACAGACTGTCCAGGAGTTGGGGGATACTTTAGTCCAGGTGTGGGAGGAGATCCCTCAGGAGATCATCCGCCACCTCATCAGGAGCATGCCCAGGCATTGTAGGGAGGTCATACAGGCACGTGAAGGCCACACACACTACTGAGCCTCATTTTGACTTGTTTTAAGGACATTACATCAAAATTGCATCAGCCTGTAGTGTTTTTTTCCACTTTAATTTTGAGTGTAACTCCAAATCCAGACCTCCATGGGTTGCTAAATTTGATTTCCATTGATAATTTTTATGTGATTTTGTTGTCAGCACATTCAACTATGTAATGAACAAAGTATTTAATAAGAATATTTCATTCATTCAGATCTAGGATGTCTTATTTTTGTGTTTCCTTTATTTTTTTGAGCAGTATATTATTAAAAAGTTAGCCAATTATAAAGCCTGCCCAAACAAAAATGAGTCTTAACTTCTTATATATTCTATTCAGGGATTAATTTCAAACCAATAGCATGTTTTGGGTGAGACTAAATTAAACTCTCTGTAATTTAAATCACATATATGATTTAGCCCTCTTCTTGATATAAGACATTGGCAGGAAGTTTTTGTTGTGTAATGAGCTACTGTACATAAGAAAATACTCATGCATATGAGCAAGAGGCCCAAAGAGTTCAAGGTTCATGATGGAAGACCAATCCACAGAGATATTTCAGGATTCATAAACCAAAATGGTGGACATGTGCATAGCATCAGCATGAAGACTACTCAAACTGTAACAACTTTCAGAAAGAATCTAAGTTCGCACAGAAAAAGTCATGAAACATAGTCATTGTCTTAAAATCTAGTAGGGATGTAAGCTTAACCTTATACTTGGATTCTTGAGAGAGAGAAAAATAAAATTCGACTAAAACAGGAGATTTAGCAAATTTGCTTGATTAAAGAATTATAATCCTAATTGGAGTAACAATTAGCCAGTCATTCTTCCTCCAATCTTTTAGACTAGCATCAAAGATTGCGAAGGCCAGCATAATGGCCTTAAAATGAAGCAGTATAAACAACTCAAAAATACAAATGTTATTGATACAATAAACAGGAAAATATACAGCAAAATATGCTGCTTCAAGTTGTTGAGACACAATCGGAATTATTTTTCATATCTAAACTTCAACTGACCTACATTTAAAAAAAACCACATAAAATTACTATTTTTCAATTTTCAATGTATACTTGCTGAAAACTAAAAAAAAAAAAAAAGGATCACAACACATTATTAAGCAAAGAATAATTCTAAAACTCCTTATGAACTGAGACTACTTTCTCCTTGTTTAATCTCAAATGCCCAATTACTGAAACTTGCATTGTGTTATTTCTATGATAACAGATGGCCAGACTTTGATAGTCGCTCATGTTTCATCTCAATGTGAAACCACTATGTCACTTTCCATAGCTGAACTCCAATGGAAAGTTTAATATTAAACAAAATTATAGTTCATTTATTTGAAATGAGAAACTCCCAAAAAACTCAGAAGAGCAAAACTCAAGACATTGTATCCTAACAGAAGTTAGATGTGTGTGTGTGTGTCTGTGCGCGCGTGCGCACACACACACACACACACCTATTTCATTCATACCCAATTGTATTTAGTTTTTCAGTTTAAGCAGACACAATCACCTGGGACATAAGGAAATGTTGCTCATTTTAAGAATAGACTGGCCAAATCCAGCACTCAAAGTTTTTCATTGACATAAATCAATCTCTGCTTCAATTACAGAAGATAATAATGTTAAATTATTCATAAACATTTTATAGAAGTCTACAACTAAAGAGATAAAAAACAAAACAAAAGCACAATGAAGTCTAACATCTGCAAGGGTTTTGATTGCTAAGGCTTAACATAAAGCAAAAAAAAAAACTTGTGCTAATCTGGTGCTAATTTATCTTTTGACTTCAATAACAGATATTTAATTAGTCCCTTTTGTCAAAGCCATTATTTGATTTGCATAAAATCCAGGGAAGCAAATCAATTTCGACAATTTTGCTTAAGATTACTAGATAAGGATATGACGAACCCCTGAATGTGGCAAATCACAATGTTATAAATCTTACTGGTTCCATATCCCTAGTCCAGGCTTTATTTGTCCCAAGATCCCTGGAACAAGGCTTCCGGTGAATATGGTAGCCTGACCAATCCTGAAAGCTGTTTCAGGACCAAAGCATTTCAATTTACAAATCAAGGAATTGAGTTCCACAAGTTTACAGCATATGACTCTCCTGGGTTAGGGAGACTCCCAGAATCACCCCATAGGTTCCTCCATATTTGATTTTGCAAAGAGATTCTGCAGCAGTACTCCAACATGGACGGATAAGTCATCTATAAACTGGGAAATGTGCTGCAATCATTTCATTATTGAAAAAGCAGTGATTTGGAATTTATTTTTCAAATGAACAATAAATTGTACTTTTCACTTCTTAAAACACTTTATTCGATTATTACGTTTACTAAGCTAAAAGAGGCCCTTGAAGATACGCACCATTTCGGAGATCTTGTTACGATTGAATGAGGAGAGTTGCCAGAGGTGAACTAAAATAAGGAAGTATGCAAGTTTTTTTTCTTTCTTAGTTTTATAAAGGAACATAAAAACTTCATTTTTTATGAATTTCACATTGGGTGTTTTAGATTGTGGGAAGCTGCAATCTTCCAGTTTTAAGGTATTGGCCAGAAGATATCAGCTGATATACAAAAATCTTTTTTTTTTAATTATTCTTTGGCCATAAGAGGGAACTAACGAACAGAAGATGTTGAAACATGGAAGGCATTTAAGCCAGATGGACATTACAAAAATTATTTTGCAAAGTATTTAAACAAAACAATTCACTTGATAGATCAACTATGTTCCAAAAACATTATGAAAGTGTAGCAAGAAAAACAAGTTATCCAAGCAACTGGAAGAAAGATGAGTAATTAAGACATACAACCAAGTGTATAAAATTACCGAAGCTACTGTACAAGTATTTGACAATGCAAAGGACAACTGTAATTTTGTAATATAAATCTAACACCAACAGTGCCTACTATAAAGATGGTTTAATTACAAAGCAATTCAAATAAGAGTTGTAAGTAAATCTCAGGAGTACAAGTTTGACATCTCCAAAATTGAAATAGAAATTGATAACGCTGATATATTTGCTTCAAAAATCATATTGAAGAGTCTCTTGTGAAAAAAAGAAATGTATATTTATTCAATATACATTCTGATGAAGAAAACTATTTTATTTTATGAGGGCAAGCTGGAGGAAGTGACTTAACTTTAGTAAGTTAACTGGAGTTAGGATGGATTTTCTATTGATTTGACATATATAATTAAAAGAAAGTTTCAATGGATTGTTTTGTGCTTACAAAGTGAGTTTGAAAATGGGTCGGGCTTTTTCTTTCTTTCTTTATATAGAATGCTTGAGAAATTCCTAAGGTTTGCAAAGTATTATTGAAAGTGATTTTGAAAGAATGTCTGTTGTAAGGAAGTTTAAAAAGATGCATTAGACTTTATTTTAGTTATAAAAATTGAGCTTTTAAAAAATGTTTAGAATCTTAAAATGAATATAAGGATTTCCCTTTAGAGTTAAAGAATTTGATAGAGAATTGTGCTATGGTTAATATAAATGATGATAGTTTAGAAAGATTAATAAATGGAAATGGAAATATATATCACTTCCCACAATAGAGGAAAAAAGAAAAAATAGATTTGGTTAAAATAGCAATATAAACTATTTTAAATAAAAATTTTATTTAGTCTTGTTTCTATTGGGAAATCCTTCTGAATTTTATGCTTGAAATATAAAAAAAAATGAAATTTAGAGTTTAGTTTATTGATTTAATAACTATGCAGCGATAGAACTGACTTATAATAATTATAAATATCATAAATGTATTAAATTTTTACTCTGTTGGAAAGAATAAGTATTTTCTTGTCTCCTTTTATCCTGCACTTTCTCTCCCCTTTTTAAGAATCTTTCATTTTAATTTATGCTATAATAAAGCGTAAAACTTTAAAACAGAAAAAGAGAAAATACAGGAAAAAATAGCAGTTACAATTCATAGTTGACTAACACCAATAGTATTCAAATATATATTCCTAATGCATTTATGTGACTATCTTTTTATGTATTCAATATAAATGAGTCCCATATTTCATTATACTTATCTATACAAAGTCAATGTCTATAGGCAACCTGATTATACAGCTGAAACTCAAAAAATTAGAATATCGTGCAAAAGTTCATTTATTTCAGTAATGCAACTTAGAAGGTGAAAATAATATACAAGATAGACTCAGTACATGCAAAGCAATATAGTTCAAGTCATGATTTGTCACAATTGAGATGATTATGGCTTACAGCTCATGAAAACCCCAAATCCGCAATCTCAGAAAATTAGAATATTGTGAAATATTGTGACTTCACAGGACTTGGCACCTGCCCACACTGCTAAAAGCACCAAAACCTGGTTCAATGACCGTGGGATTACTGTGCTTGATTAGCCAGCAAACTCGCCTGACCTGAACCCCATAGAGAATCTATGGGGTATTGCCAAGAGAATGGGTGTTGGTAGAAGTTACCGTGAACACCCTTTCTAAATATGCTGCGAGAGAGCCCAGGATGGGTTGACTCCTTCCTATGACATCATTTAGCTGAGTCTGTACTAAGATATAAAAGCCAGACCCCCCGGGAGAGACCTCAGCTTTGGCGAAGATACTTGACAGACTGAAAGGTGTCTCTGAAAGCACAAAATAAATACAGAAATATGTCTTACCCACTCCGGATGAATCAAGGGAGGGGCTGGGCTCTCTTGCAGCATAGATAGAAAGGGCGTTCACGTTAACTTCTACCAATGCCCATTCTCCTCCATGCTGCATTGAGAGCCCAGGATGGGACATACTAAAGCTTGCATGTCCACGGGTGGGTCCTCGTTCGACTCATCACACTGACTGTTGAACCACTCATTGAAGCATCCGTCTGCCGAAGGCTGCAGTCGCCGATGCAAAGGAATCCAGACGGTAGTGTCTGCTGAAAGGAGACGGGGATGTCCACGTGGCCGCACGATAAATCTCCTCCAAGGATACTTGGGTCGCCCAGGCAACAGAAGTGGCCGCGCTTTTGATAGAGTGCACCATCAGACCTCGGGGAACCGGAAGGGCCGCAGCTTTGTAGGCCTGCTCAATGCAAGACCTGACCCACCTAATAGTAGAAGAGGGCTTGTGCCCCAAGTGAGAAGGGAAAAAGGAAACAAACATGGCTTCCGACTTCCTGAAGGAGGAAGTGCACTTAATGTATATTCTAAGAGCCCTTCTTAAGTCTAGCGTGTGCCACTGCTGCTCTAAGTCATGGTGCAGGAGAGGACAGAAGTCAGGCAAAACAATGTCCTGGGACGTGTGAAACCAGGTGTTAACCTTCAGAATAAATGAGGGGTCCAGACAAAGAACAACCCTTTCATCGTGAAAGGAACAAAGATCCTGTCTGATGGAAAGCGCAGCAAGCTTGGAAACCCTCCTGGCAGAAGTGATGGCAACAAGGAACACTACCTTCAGAGTCAGTAAATGGAGAGACACTGTTCTAAGGGGTTCAAAGGGGGGCTTTGTAAGGGCATTAAGGACCATATGAAGGTCCCAGGAAGGATACCTGTGAACCACCCGAGTGTGCAGGTTGGAAGCCCCTTTCAAAAACCTCCTGACTGATTGGTCCCCTCCGCTCCCTGACAAGAAAACCTGTTAAAGAATCTGGTGACTTGGGTGTTTTGAGGAGAAGAGATCCACCTCCGGCATTCCGAATCTGAGGGAAAGATCCCTGAATAGAGATGGAGGAATGGACCATTCTGCCTGGTCGACTAGGCTCCTGCTGAGCCAGTCGGCCTGGGAATTGTCGACCCTGGAGATGTGGTCCGCCAAGATCGACAACAGATGTTTCTCTGCCTATAACACCAACCGTAGAGCCTCTCTCATGAGGGCTTTGGACCTCGTCCCCCCTTGCCGGTTGACATGAGCCTTTGCGGCCATGTTGTCCATAAGGACTAGAACATGAGAGCCAGTCACTGATTGCCTGAAATGCTTGAAAGCCAGAAAAATGGCTCTGAGCTCTAGCCAATTTATGGGAAGGGTCTGCTCTGATCTGGACCAAACGCCCTGAGCTATCTGGCCCTGCACATGGGAACCCCAACCCAAGAGGCTGGCATCGGTGGTTATCACTAGCCTGTCTGGGTCCCTGAACAGGAGTCCCCTCCAGATTGACGGGGTATGCCACCAATTTAGAGATCTCCAGATTTGTGGTGGGAGTGGCACCTTGATGGATGAGTGGCTGGTTCCTGCTTGTTGGTAGGGAAGCAGGAACCATTGGAAGGGTCGGGAGTGGAGCCGAGCCCATGGGACGATGCCAATACAGGAGACCATCTTCCCCAGAAATTTGGACAGCAGTGACAGGGGGACAATTTGATGTTGCTGGATCTGGCTGATGATCTCTGCAAGGCTCTTTCCACGAGCTGGCACGACATGGTATTGATGACTGCTCCCAAATGTTGCAATTTGGTTGTGGGAGAGAGCTGTCTCTTTTTGGTGTTGATGGAAAATCCGTGGCTCTGGAGACATGACAGGGTAATTTGCAGAT
>BHEV01029924.1:0-12732 GCA_004319985.1 Emydocephalus ijimae | reverse complement strand
GACCCAAGATCGATGAGCAGATAGACAAGCTCATCAAACAGGGAGTCCTAGAGCCAACCAATCACGCCCGGTGGGAGACCCTCATAGTCACCCCTGTCAAGCCCGATGGATTGGTGAGAATTTGTGGGGACTGTAAGGCCACCCTAAATTGTGCCTTACAGCAAAGCACTTACCCTGTCCCACTAGTACAGCATCTCCTGCACTCACTGAGGGGAGGCAAGGTTTTCACGAAGCTCGACCTGGCACAAGCCTACCGACAGCTACCGGTCGATGCGGAAACCGCGGAAGCACAGACTATAGTAACCCACCGGGAGGCTTTTCGCTGCAAGAGACTCCAGTTTGGAGTCAGCGTGGCCCCAGGAATTTTCCAGAGTCTCATGGAGAGACAACTGCAAGGGATCAAGGGGGTGGTTCCCTATTTCGACAATGTACTGGTGTCAGAGGCCAATCAAAAACAACTGGAGGGTTGTCTAAGGGAGGTACTGCAAAAATTCAAAGATGTGAGGCTAAAAGTCAAAAAAGAAAAATGCCAATTGCACACCGAGAGGGTCGAATTCCTAGGGTACCTTTTAGACTGGCATGGAATTCACTCAACTGAAAAAATGATCAGAGCAATCAAGGAAGCGCCCAGGCCAAGGAATAAAACTGAGCTGCAGGCATTTCTAGGACTGCTTAATTTCTATAATGTTTTCCTGCCTCAGAAGGCGACTGCAGCAGAAACATTGCATAGACTCTTGGACAAAGCGGCCGCCTGGAACTGGGGGAAACGTGAGGAAGCCGCATTCAACAAAACCAAGGACCTGCTCACTTTGGATGCCGTCCTCATCCAGTACAATGAGACGCTACCCCTAGCAGTCACATGCGATGCGTCACCGTTCGGTGTCGGAGCCGTCCTCAGCCACACTCTCCCCGACGGAAAAGAAGCACCCATCGCCTTCTTTTTAAGGACTCTCTCCAAGCCAGAAAGAAACTACAGTCAGCTGGACAAAGAGGCCCTGGCAATCATCGCCGCAGTGAAGAGGTTCCACGAGTACCTCTCCAGCAGGATTTTCGCCATCACAAGCCGCTGCTGGGAATCCTGGCAGGGAACAGGGCCACCCCGAACATTATATCTCCAAGAATGACAAGGTGGTCCGAATTCCTTGCCGCCTATAGCTACCAGCTATCACACTGACCCGGTAAGACAATCACCCATGCAGATGCCCTGAGCTGCACGCCGCTGCCCAACCTGGACACCAACCCAGCACCCACAACATCCACCCTCAGCATAGAGACCCTGCACGATCTACCCATAACCGCGTCAGACATTGCCCGTGAAACAAATAAAGACAAATGTCTGGCGTGGGTTTTACATTGGGTAGAGAAAGGGTGGCCGGAAAAAAAGGACGACGAGAAATTCAGGACATTTCGGAACCGGCAAACCGAACTGTCATAACAAAAAGGTTATTTACTATGGGGGGATAGGGTTGTCATCCCAGAAAAATTACAAGAAAAAGTTTTAAAACTATTACATGAGGGGCACCCGGGAATTGTCAGGACAAAAGCCTTGGCCAGGAGTTATGCCTGGTGGCCAGGGATGGACAGACAAATCGAGGCTTAGGTGGCAGCATGCAAACCATGCCAAGAAACCAGACCGAGCCCTCCCTCTGCACCAATCTGGGAATGGGAAACCCCCAGGGGACCATGGTCCAGGTTGCACATAGATTTTGCCGGACCTATGAAGGGACACACCTTCCTCATCACGGTAGATGCTTACTCCAACTGGCTGGAGGTAAGCAACATGAGAACTACCACCATGGAGGCCATCACCAAAGAACTTAACAGACTATTTGCAACCCATGGCCTCCCAGATGTCATTGTATCAGACAACGGGCCCCAATTTACTGGAATTGGAAAAATTCCTGGCGGAACGGGGAATCCGGCATGCGCTGACAGCACCGGCACATCTGGCAGCGAATGGGAGGGCGGAACGAATGGTCCAATTTACGAAAAAACAATCCAAAAAATTGAAACCGGGGAAATCCAAGAGAAAATTAATAAAATGCTACTTATACAACACATAACTCCAAACACAACAACCAACAAAAGCCCAGCAGAACTATTGATGGGGAGGAAACTAAGGTCCCCACTCGACAGACTACACCCCACATACAACCCAAAAAAACCCCCCGACTCATCTAGCAAACACCGAACATTTACACCAGGCAACGCAGTTTACGCGAAAAACCTCACCGGGGACCCACTCTGGGTACCAGCAACCATAACCCAAGTGACAGGTCCCCGCTCGTACCGGCTACAGACAATCGACGGACGATCATGGAAAAGCTACATCGATCAGTTAAGATCGAGAACCCACACGGGAAAGACAACCAACATGCAAAAATACACAGAGGAAGAAACCACAGGGGGAAGGGTAAACCCGGATACCAGCCAAGAGGGAGGGAAAATCCGGAAAATAACCACCCCCCACAAGAAAGAAACCAACAATACTCACCAGCAAAACCACCGATGGATGACCAACTCGAAGCCGCACCCGGAAGGAACAGCCAAGCAAGTTCAACCAGCCCGGAAAGACCAGGCGGGAACAGCAGAGCCAGCAGCTCAACCAACCTGAGTAGACCGGGAGGGAGTTGCGACGAAAGGCCTGGCCTACCCTTCCAGGCAGTTCCATTGATGAGGCAAGGAGCGACACAGGAACCAACCGAACCGCTCGAAGACCAGACACCAACTAACCTGCACAGGTCCAGTAGACAAGTACGGAGTCCCGCCTACTTATGGGACTATGTCACGTAGGACCATACCAATAGGGGAGGGGTGTTCTGTACTGTAATTAGCATTCTTGTAGATAATGGTTCTGATTGGCTAAGGCGCGTGTCTATGCGATTGGCCAAGCGAGCCACACTGATTGGCCCGTGATGAATCCCCCGCGATTGGAGGAAACTGATCACGGGAGATTCAAAGTGGTGTCATTGGCCGCGGCTCGGCCGGAGAATTCAATATAAGCCGCCGCATACCCTAGCCAAACAAGCCGATCTGGAAACTAAATAAAGAGTTGAAACTGGTCACTGCCTCCCAAGTTTTCTTCCAGCCGGCGACATAACAGGTCCCATGGAAGTGATTGCCCTGATCTTGGACATGGAAATTTCAGATGCTGTCATGCTTTGTTGGTTGCTTATTTTTTTTAATCTCTAATGGAACTTTGATTCTAATAATCAGGAATCCTGTTGAATCAGAAGCTAGTTTTTTTAAAGTATATGCAGCAAGTATATTTACCTTTCTGCTAAAAGAATTTATAAAAGAAATAAGAGAAAAGTTGCTTGTTCACTGCTTCAGATCAGGAATCTGCTTAGGTTCCAGGAACAAAGTAGGAAAATTCTTTCAAAAACTTGAGCCAGTCAGACAGGCAGTAAGGAGGATATCTCCAGTGTCTATGTATTCCACAATTGTCACCATATAGGACAGTATTTAGCCTGTATGGTAAAGCCTGGAGGTTCACAGTTTTTGTCTCTGAAGCCTCCTGTGTCTTTACCCCTGATTCATCTCCTGTTTGGATAGTTTAGATAGAAATGCTGGATGGTTCTTGACATCATATTTTTACATAGGATATCTGGCTTATTTCACTCTGTAATATAAAAGAAGCAGAATGATCATATCTTAGTGATTAAAATACAAAAGTTGAATCAGCGATATAATGCATTGAATGGAACATTCAACCCACTATCTCATTTTTGGGAGTTAAATCAATCTCAGGAAAAATTCAACAATCAAAGTTTATTTTTGAAACTATAATAAACCTATAAAATGATATTCAATTCAAACTATAAGTAAGTACATGTATTCAATTGGACTGCCATTTATCAGAAATGGTGTAGGGTCTCCCACCTGGGCAAGGGGTTGGACTAGATGACCTATAAGGTTCTTCCAACTCTGATTATCTGTAATCTGTTAACAATGCAAAATAAGCTGATTCCAGAGCTACCTAGATCACAATTATATTATTAGCTCGAAATTGTTTTTTAAAATTGAAATGAAAAATACTGTATTCTGAACAGATCCTAAAATGGCAATCATGTGCTTCAGAAAAAGTGCTCTCTGCTAGAATCTCCAAACAATATTTGTAATATTTCAAATAATTCTACAGATCACAAGAAATTTCTAAAATCAAAGTTCTACTTTCAGAAACATTGTCTGATATATGTATGCAAACTCAATTGCATCAAACATACAGAGAAAGAACATGAGAGTTAGTGCAGCACTATAAATGGAAATTCAAAATATGCCAGTATATTTTTATATTTCTATAGAAATGCACACTTCCTGAAGCAAATGTTTTCTGCCTCAGTTATACTCCAGTTGGTAAGGCAGAAAGAGTTTTGATACAGAAACCTCTTCTTTTTATTCAGCTTCTTTCTGCAGATTTCTATAATTTTTTTAAACAAATGGCTTCACTTTTTCTATATCCAGCAAAACAAAAGCCTGGAATTGTCTGTGTTATGTTCTGCACATAGGCGCAAGGATTGGAGACGAGACGATGAACAGTGAATTTCAACTCTTTATTTAACATTGTGGAACAGAGCAAAAACTACGGCAGCAACAGCCCTTTTTATAGGCAAGCTGCTGATCAAATAACCAATAAAAACGGGAAGCGTTAGTTCCCTTAACCAATGAGATAGGCCCGCTAATAGCCAATCAGATTCTCCTGAACGGACCAATCAGATGTCGCTATTATCGGCCAATCAGAAGTGCAGGGTCAGAACCCTGCACTTTTCTAAAGGTTTTAATAATCTTTATTAAGCACTTTTATTAGTTCACTTTTATTAATTCACAACACCCCTTCCCCCCGGGTTCCGTTTAAGGGGTGCGGTGACGTAATCTTTGAGGTAGGCTGGTTGTTTAGATTGTCTGTTAGATTTTCGCTGTCCGCCCGGTACTTGTTTATAATCTTGTTTGGGTGGGACGTTTTCTGGAGAGTAGGTTACCTCCGGTCCTTCATTTAAAAACTTGGTACCGCTAATGTCTTCGTTGTCCTCTTGCCTTTGTGGGCTTGCTTCTGACGAGGTGTCTCTATGAGGCAAGTCCACCATGCTCTCTGATTCTTCTGAATGCTCACTTCTTCCACTCGTGCTTTCTGTCGTTTTGAACTCGGTCTCCTCGGCATCTCCTCCCCCCTCAGTTTGGAAGTTACCGGAGTCGCAGAAACGAGGTTGCAGCCTCGAACGCAGCTGATCAATATGGCACTTCCATATTCTTCCGTCGCGACTTTTTACTCAGAACGATCTGGGTCCTGTGACTTGGATTACAGTTGCCTCGACTCACAGCGGATCGCCAGAAAAGTTTTTAGCGAAGACTAAGTCGCCTATCTGGAATTCGCGGCATTTCCCACTGGATCCGTGTGGTTTTTCTGGTTCGTACGATGGGTGTAGTCGGTCAAGGTGGGAGCGGAGTTTTCGTCCCATTAACAATTCCGCCGGAGTTTTGTTGGTGATGGTGTGCGGAGTGATGTGTTGAAGGAGGAGTATCCGGTTAATCTTATCTTCGATATCGCCATAGTCCATTTTATGTAGGGTTTTTTTGACGAATTGTACCATGCGCTCGGCTCTTCCATTGGTCGCAGGATGCACCGGCGAAGTTAGCACATGGCGAATACCACGGTCCGCCAAATACTGTTCAAAAGAAAGTGTGGTAAACTGGGGCCCATTGTCGGATACCAGAACGTCTGGCAGTCTATGGGTTGGGAATAATCTGTCCAATTTCCTGATGATGGATTCGGTTGTGGTACTTTTCATTTCATGGATTTCAAGCCAGTTTGAGTAGGCATCCACCGTTAGTAGGAATGTGTGTCCTTTAGTAGGTCCCGCAAAGTCAATATGAATATGGGACCATGGTCCCCTGGGTGTTTCCCACTCTGTTGGGGTTGCTTTCGGTGGGGCATTGCTAACTTCCTGGCATTTGCAACAAGTCTTTACCCAGGCCTCGATTTGTTTGTCGATACCCGGCCACCACACATAGCTTCGTGCGAGCGCCTTCATGCGCACTATGCCTGGGTGGCCTTCATGCAAGGTTTTCAATACCGCTCATTGCAGCCGCTCTGGGACAACGACTCTATCCCCCCAAATTATACAGCCTTTCTGGGAAAACAGTTCCGTCTGTCAATTCTTGAAAGGACTGAAGTTGTCAGGGATTTGATCCAATGGCCATCCTCGCTCGACCTAGCTAAGAACTCACGCCAAAACGGGATCGCGTTTGGTTTCGATCGCGATATCTCGAGCTGTCAGTGGTGGTCATTGAAGTGTTTCAATTTGGAGCGTCGCGACAGTTGGAGCTGGGTCGTCAACGGTTTCAGGAAGTGGTGCACGGCTTAGTGCGTCAGCGTGGGGGATGGCTTTCCCCGGGCGGTGTTGCAGTTTATAATTATATGCAGCCAAGAATTCCGACCAGCGAGTCATTCTGGGAGATAATATATAAGGGGTTGGCTTATCCTCCACTATAATCCCCAGCAAAGGTTTGTGGTCGGTGACTATAGTAAAAACTCACCCATAAATATATTCATGAAATCGTTTAACAGCAGAAACGACAGCAAGAGCCTCTTTATCAATTTGACTACAGTTACGTTCAGCTTTTGATAGCATCTTTGAAAAGTAGGCAATAGGGGCTTCACTACCGTTTGGTAACACATGGCTCAAAATGGCACCCACTCCGAATGGTGATGCATCACATGTAATCGTTAAAGGCAAAGTCTCATTATACTGCATCAAAACAGCGTCTGAAGTCAGTATGTTTTTTACTTGTTGGAACGCGTGTTCCTCTCGGTATCCCCAGACCCAAGTTGCCTTTTTGTCCAACAGACGATGTAGGGGCTCGGCTTCGGTCGCTTTATGGGGCAGGAATACGTTGTAGAAATTGATAAGGCCCAGGAAAGCTTGGAGATCAGTCTTATTTCGGGGCCTTGGAGTGTTTTTGATTGCCCTAAGCTTGCTATCGGTGGGGTGAATGCCTTGTTTATCGATTAAGTACCCCCAAAATTCTACCTTATCCGTATATAGTTGACACTTATTTTTTTTTACTTTAAGGCCAGAGTCTTTAAATTTCTGGAGATACTAACTAACCTTAGTATTTCTCTAGTTGGAGCAGCAATTAGTACCTCATCAAAATAAGGTACAACCCCTTTTATACCCTGTAGTTGTCTCTCCATCAAGCTCTGAAAAATTCCTGGGGCCACGCTAACTCCGAATTGGAGTTGGTTGCACTTAAATGCACCTCAGTGCGTAACGATCGTTTGTGCCTCTGCCGTTTTTTTATCTACAGGCAGTTGTTGGTATGCCTGGGCTCAATCCAATTTAGCGAAGACTCTTCTGCCCCCCCAGGGAATGGAGAAGGTGTTGTACCACCAGTACCGGGTAAGCGTTCTGCTGAAGGGCGTGATTCAGAGTGGCTCGGTAGTCCCCACAAATTCTTAACGATCCATCCGGCTTGATGGGTGTTACGATTGGGGTTTCCCAGGGAGCATGGTCGGTTGGTTCTAACACACCCTGGGCTATCAATTTATCAAGCTGCTCGTCAATCTTTGGTTTAAGGGCAAATGAAACTCGACGAGGCTTAAGGCGGATGGGAGCTACCTTGCGGTAAAGGTTAAATGATATCAGGGTCCCCTTGTACTCACCTAATTTCTCTGTAAAGACGTCCTGGAATTCCCGGATGATGGCCTCTTCCCAGTCGTCACTGTTGGTTCGGTGAATGCCGGCTACTTCAATTCCAAGTGGGGCGAACCATTGGAGGCCTAACAAACTAGGCCGATCCCGGTCGACTACGGTCAGTGGTAGGGATGCAGTACGATTTTTAAATGAGACACGGACCTTGCTGGATCCGACGACTGGAATTCGATTTCCCTGATAGTCCTTAAGTATGATTTTTTGGAATCTGAGGTCTTGCCGCCGGACGGTGGGGATTAATTGTTTAAGGGTCTTCCAGGAAAACATTGAGAGGGACGATCCTGAATCGACTTCCATCAGGCAGGGCTGGTTTTCGATGGCGACCTTCACCCGGATATTCTTGGCGTCTAATGATGAGGTGTGACCGATCGTAATGGTTTGGTGTGCCTCTTCCCGCTTCGTTGACTGGGCTAGTGGTTTGTTTCTGTAGGAGTGGTTGTTCCATTGGTGGGTTAAGTTTTCTCGATTCACAAGACGACTTCCTGTGGGCTGGCGGTAGTTGGTCCCCCTCTGAGGTGGATTGGATCCTTGCTTGCTTCCACAAACTCTTCCGATGTGACCTCTTTTCCCACACACATGGCAGAGCGTGTCGAGCAATTTGCAGCCTGATCGTGGGTGGTTTGCTCCACAACCAGCACATTGGTACTGTACTCTCTGGTTTCGTTGATGGCGTTGGTCTCATTCAGACCGGAGCCGGTTGACCTCTTCTTCATCACTTTCTGATGACGATTCGAGGTCCTTGTGGTGGGTTGTCATTGCCTGTCCCTCCAGGTGAGGCGAGATTTTGCCAACGAGTTGGCAGAGCGGGACGTGGTTGCGGCGCATTCGTGCAGCCGATTTCCTGGTTGTTTCTGCTGCAGTAGCATCAGCGATGGCATCTGCAAGTCTAATGTCACCTTTCACCATCAGCTTACTCTGCACGTGGGGTGCATCTAATCCCAGACTTATTCGGTCTCTCAGGGCCTCTTCGAGGTCGGCGAACCCGCAGAGGCCTCCCAAATTCCAGAAATCCACTGTGAAATCTGCAATGCTTTCTCCCTTCCGCTGGTCTCTTTGATAAAATTCATGCCTTCGAACAAGCGTTGGTATGGTCNGGTCTCCAGAAACATCTGGAATCGGTCCATATATGAGTCCCAGTCTTCTTGTGCCGGGTCGAATGGAGCGGGTGGTATGACGCTGATAGACATGGTTCAGCCGTTGGTGCGTCTTCAGCCATGTGCTCTGTTTGGTGCTCTGTAGTGCTCAGTCAGCTCTGACGTCTCCAAATCCCACCTTCGTCACCAGTGTTAAGTTCTGCGCATGGGCGCAAGGATTGGAGATGAGACGATGAACAGTGAACTTCAACTCTTTATTTAACATTGTGGAACAGAGCAAAAACTACGGCAGCAACAGCCCTTTTTATAGGCACGCTGCTGATCAAATAACCAATAAAAACGGGAAGTGTTAGTTCCCTTGACCAATGAGAGAGGCCCGCTAATAGCCAATCAGATTCTCCTGAATGGACCAATCAGATGTCGCTATTATCAGCCAATCAGAAGTGCAGGGTCAGAACCCTGCACTTTTCTAAAGATTTTAATAATCTTTATTAAGCACTTTTATTAGTTCACTTTTATTAATTCACAACAGTCTGTATTTGTACATGACAAAGAACCATGTTTCATATGTGGGCTCTGGATTCTGAGTTTGGAATGTGAAAACAGTTTGGTGTAGTAGTTAAGGCCCCAGAAACCAGGAGATGAGAGTTCTAGTCCTCCTTTAGGCATGAAGCTAGTTAGGTGACTTTGGGCCAGTTACCTTCTCTCAGGCCTACCTAGGAAGAAGGCAATGGCAAACCACTTCTGAAATCTTGCTAAGAAAACTGCAGGGACTGATCCAGGCAATTTCTAGGAGTCAGCAGTGACCAAAAGAACACACACACACATACACAAATAAAATAAAATATACAGTCTGATATGCAGGCAATATGCATAATACAATATGCAAATGCAGCTGCTAGAACTAAACTGTGATGGTTAAGCACAGGATTCTATCTGGTCGGACCAGTTCTATAGAACTGGTTGTTATGATTCTGCCCAGTTCAGAGAAGTGGCAAATCACGCCACTGGCTGGTCCCGCTTCGCCCACTCCTTACCTAGCATGCATGCTATCAAACTTGCCTGCATTTGATAAGTTGCTATTTTCCCTTTTTTTCTCTTGACCATCAGCTGTTCTGCTGTGCAGGAGATTTAGATTGGCTAGAAAGCAGGAAATCATTGGATTTCTTGCTTTCTAGCTAATCTAAAAGCAGAGCTGAACCTTCTAGGACTGAAGCTTCTATTTTTCAGTGCAGATTCAGGTAGCAGATTGTAGAATCATAGATCTCTAAGGGAATCTGTGATTTTGTGAGCAACTCAATCTGCCTGTCTGCTTTGCCTGATTTTGGATAAAAGTTGCTCTTTTTTTATAAAAAAAATTCAATATTTACATACATATTTATAATATTTACAAACAAACCATGCCCAACCAATCACATGACCACCAAGCCACACCCACAAATTAGGCCAAGCCCACAGAACTGGTTGTTAAGAAATTTGAATCCCACCTGTGTTAAGCAACATAGCCATAATGAAAGTATGAAGCCTACATAAACTATTTTTTTCACTTCCCACACTGAATAATTAATCTTGATCTAATGCAACACACTTTATTTTTACATGTATCCTAAATCACCATTTTGCATCACTACTATTTTTCACTTTCCCATTCCCCAAAGCAACTTGCAATAGATCTGCATTTTTTAAAAAAATTCCTGCCAAGCTCAAAAAACTACAAATCATCACCACAATCCTTCCTACTGACCAATAGGTAAGTACAAAAGCATTAATCAATGCTGCTCATTTTTTTAAAAAAAGTTCTCCAGATGAATTATTGATTTCCTTTAGATGGGAAAAAGCTTAATAGTAATCTTCTTACAAAAGTTTCCTGTACACAGATATGAATCTGAGAACAAGTAAGGATGTGTCTTGGATTCAGTCAAGACTTTATGCCAAGGTAGGCAAAAAAGATCTAATTTATATTTACCTAGGGTGAAGTGGATAGGTCAGAAAAAAAAGTATTCTACTTTGATTGTAGAATGTCATAAAGCACAAGTCATTATCTAATTCTCCAGTGTTCCAACATGGTGCTAAGGACAGTACAATGGAATGTGATTAATAATAATAATAATAATAATAATAATAATAATAATAATAATCATAATAATAATAATCATAATAATAATAATAATAATAATAATAATTTCAATTCATTTGGATAACATGGAATCACAATTTTTATTTATTTATTATTTGTTTTATCAAATTTCTTTGCCACCCATCTTGCACTTCAAGGTGAACTACTTACAACACAATAAAACACACAAACATTTGACAATTATAAAAACTGATTAAAATTGCAAAAATGAAAACAAACTAAAAAATGAGATCTTCTCCATTGGTGCACCATCCACCTCCAGCCAATAACTTCTCTCTCAGGATCAGCTGATTAACTGATTTTACCTGCTTACTTTAAGTAATGTATGACAGTTCAATACACCTAGTATGTATCTATAAGAATGACCTTTAAAAGTTGCATAACTTAATGTAGTACAAGTGAAAACAAAATAGGTATGAAAAAATGTGACACGTATTTATCCATTTTTCCAAATTGAAATCTTAAAATCTGATATCCACAAAAATCCACAAAAATTCATTTAATGTCAAAAAATGGAAGAGAGACACTTTTTAGAAACAATCAGACATTTCTTTAAAAAAGTTTTTGTAGGATTTTTCAGCTGCTATTTCCATTTTCATGGTAAACATTCTTTATCTCACACTTAACTAAAAATAATTTCCACATTATCAATGGGATTCTGGAATATTTCAAAAATATTCTTACTGAAGATAATGCCCTAGCTGCCACAGTTTCTTATAACCATATATTTGGGTTTTATTTTAAATTGTTTTTAAAATGTAAAACTGTGAACTTAAGTAAAATTGGGATCTTATTGTAATATATAATAATGCATTCAAGCATTACTGTTTGAATGTTTAAACAAGATACTATTTTCGTGTGTGTGTGTGTGTATCCACTAATATTGGTAGCATTGATTATCCGATGAAATATCGTATGTGGGATTGTAACTTTTCATTAAACCAAGAGTCAGTTAAACATATTAAAGACAATACATGCATGTATAATGGTCCTAGAAAATTCACTTATTTTAGACCTTTCAAGAGGTAATAGTTAAGGTGCTGAATTAGGGAGTAGAGACCCAGATTCTAGTTTCCCCAGTTATTCTGGGGAACTGAGTAACCTTGAGCCATTTATTCTGAA
Source organism: Emydocephalus ijimae (assembly GCA_004319985.1). Lineage (NCBI taxonomy): Eukaryota > Metazoa > Chordata > Lepidosauria > Squamata > Elapidae > Emydocephalus > Emydocephalus ijimae. The sequence continues at coordinate 670 of BHEV01029924.1, read as the reverse complement.
CCCCAAAACAGCAAGAAAATGGCTGATATAATCCTGTCCTGTCTAGGCAAATGAAGTGCAAGCAAGTGAGAGAAATGCTTTTTAAAAAGTAGATTTACATTGTACAGATCCCATGGCCACTAGATTGCAGCAAAGATACACAAAAATCCTACATTTGCTGACACATGGCAGTCATTGAAATTCATATATCCTTTATCTGATAGCCTTAAACTTATTTAAAAACGAAAAGAAGCTTAGATTACTATGCCTAACATCCTTATCTTCTAAAAAGTCTGGAAAGAAAGCCTGCTCTCTCCTTTCACTGAGTTATTTAGTTGACTATGAAATTTAAGTCATAAAGCATTGTGTAGTTTTATTTCAGTATGATGATCTCTAGAATTATAGCAGTTGACAAAATCATTGGATTTATAGGAGACTCAAAGATTATTTACTGTGATTAGAAGATTGGTGAGAGAAATGTAACACTGTAAGACTACTGTTAGAGAATAACATTAAATAGTATAAAAAGATCACACACAGTACAGAATCTCATTTTGGAACAGTATATTAAGTGCACTTTTCTTTTGTTAAGAGATAAAGTTTATATGTGTGTGTTCTGTCCTTAATCTACATACTCGAAATCCCCGCGTTTTGATTGGCTAAAGCGCGGGGATTTCTGATTGGCCAGGCG
>BHEV01029917.1:0-18964 GCA_004319985.1 Emydocephalus ijimae | reverse complement strand
CTGCTGTGCCAGGAGATTTAGATTAGCTGGGAAGCAGGAAATGGTTGGATTTCTTGCTTTCTAGCTAATCTTTAGATCTTTGGCTCTGCTTTTAAGCACAGCTGAACTTCCCTTAGGACTGAAGGTATCCAGAAATAACAGAATAACAGTAGAAACACCACAAGATTTGTGCAAAGATCAGTACTACAATGGTGATAGATTGAGACAGATTAGCATCAAAGAGAGGAATCTTTCAAGGAGACTAGCTATCACTAGTACTGTTTGTCATTACATTGATTCCTCTGTCAACAAAACTGAACAACTCAGGCTGTGGTTATCAAGCATCAACACATCTGCAAGGCTATTCCACCTTTACATGAACAACTGAAACTATGGATAATCTTCAACTTACAACCATTTGTTTAATGTCATTCAAAATTACAATGGCACTAAAATTTTTGAATGTTTGTGCTTTCACATTCATGACCATTGCAGCATCCCCATTTTTGCTGAATCAAAATTTGGAAACTACCCGTGTTTCCCTGAAAATAAGACACTGTCTTGTAATATTTTTGCCATCAAAAAAGGCACCAGGTTTTATTTTCGGTGGTAGGAGATGTCCGCTGACTCACCTCACTTGCGCACTTCGCCCCCAGCTTCCTTTTTGTTGTCAGAGGCCTTTTCTGGCCAACAAGGCTTTCTTGAAGGTCTCTGCAGCTAATAACAGAGCTCCAGTTTGATCCAGAGCTCTGTTACAACTGCAAAGGCCTTCAGGAAAACTTTGCCAGCTGCAGAAGAAATGGGCTGAGGTGTGTGAGATCTGGCTGCAGCTGTCCAGAGGTAAGTAGTAGGGAAGCTCCACTCCCCATCCCCACCCTAGCTTAATTTTTACCCATGCACCTTGGAGTGGGCAGAGTATTAATTAGGGCTTATTTTGGGGGTAGGGCTTGTATTGGACGCACATGTAAAAATCAAACTAGGACTTATTCGGAATAAGTCATATTTGCGGGGAAACATAGCTTGTATTTATGATGGTTGCAGTGTCCTGGGATCATGTAATCCCATTTTGCAAAGGGAAGACAAATTCACGTAATAACTTGCGAATTTGACAATTGCAGCAATTTACTTAAGAACTGTGTCAAGAAAGTTTATAAAATGGAGCAAAACTCATTTAACAAATATCTCACTTAGCAACATAAAATTTGGGCTCAGTTGTCATAAGCTGAGAACTACCTGTAATGGAAAAACATGGAATCTCTGCTCAACATTATCTATACGTATATCCAAGATATTGCAGTGGAGTTTGGACTAGACAAATATGCCACCCTTCACATGAACAGGAGAAAAAAAATGAAAATAGAAGAAATCAGATATCTCATAGAAATAACATCACAAGCCTGGATAAAGTTCACTACAAGTACTGAGGCCTCCTTCAGGCTGACAACATCAGGCATAGTGAAATCAAGATTAGTACTTAATACATCATGAGAGTGAAAAAGAACTAAAAGTTCAAATTTACTGGCAGGAATATTAAGGTGAATAATACCTGAGCAATTCAAGGGATTAGATATACAGCTGAAATAGTGGACTAGACTCAAGCTGAATTGGAAGTTTTGGACAGGAGGATCCGGAAAATAATGTCAATGAATCATATCCTTCATCCACATTGTGATGTTGACAAACTTTATTTTCCAAGGAGCATCAGTGGTATGGAATGTTGCAAATATACCAGCAGTTAAAAGAAGAAAAAAGAACATTGGAAAAATATCTGAAGGACATTATATAAGATGCATCATGGCTATACTAAGAAAGTTTATTGAATGCCAACAAACTGAAAAACAAAATGAAGAATAGAAAAGAGGCATGGCCAGGCAAAGTTTTACATGATCAATACAGGTAGTCCTTGATTTACAACTGGTTGCTTAGTCACCACTGAAGTTATGACAGACCCATCCTTAAAGCTAGTTATGATCCAGTTTCAAAATAGCTGTTGCAGTATTCACTCAGCTCCTAGCAAACTCAGGTGCTGTTCTTGTGACAATGTAGAGGGCTCCATTTTTAAGGAGACTTTATTTCTTTGTAGAATATTTGAAGCTTTAAAAAGGGAGACCCCTATAGGTTTTTGAGAATAACATTCTCTGTCACACATTGTTGAGTGTTCTAGACTCTGGAGCAGACCATGTCCTGGAAGTTGTAAGGCAGCTGTGGAGGCTTGCAAACTGTAAGTCCACAAAGCCTGATTTCCCCTTGGACAGGGAAGGTCATCTTGGAAGTTTGCAAGCTCCAAATGGCTCAAGCTCCCCTTGGTCACTGGAGGTTTTCAAGCTTCAAATGGCGTAATCTGAAACCCTGATTTATTGAATTAACTGCCTGGATTCATGCAAGCACACCTTCCTTATACTGGCTGGAAGTTGTAGAGGAGATGGAAAATCCTAACTGGGAATTGAAGTACAGTACTGTAATCCTTAAATTGCATCCTCTTGCATCTGATATTTAACCACATTGTACTGTATTATTCCAGATCCTATTTTATCATTTACTGTGGTTGGCCTTTCTATTTAAATATTTTTATTCACTAAGAAGTGGCTTTGAAGGAATACCAGATATTGAACATTTCTTACAATGAAAGACCTGGAAAAAGAATTATGGCTGTATTGAAGTTTACAGTTTTTTTTAAATAGGAAAATAAAGGACTTGGAACCTTTAAGTCCTGCAAATGATATTGATATTGAGTTTCAATTTATAGCCCACCTTTTTATTGAGGATCTAGTATAAAATGGTATAAAAATGTTAGATTATGAGGAGCAAGATCTAGCTTCTAGTCCACCCTTAATATAGAAGGTCTGCAGATGTTTTTGGGCCAGTTACATTCAGGCCAATTTATTTCACAGAGAGGATGAACATTTTAGATTTCTACAGAAAAGGTGATGGAATATAAATTCAATAAACATGTTTAACAAAGAAGACATAGATTTAACAGGAAAAAGCATGACATGTCATTGATAAAATCTATGTGACCCGTCCCCCCCAAGGTTATATGTATTGATGTGTCATCAAAAATATAAGGCTATGTGGATGAAATGGCAGATTAGAGTTTTCTATTACTGCAAAATTTCATTTTCTTTATCAATCCAAGTGCAATCATATGTAGTTAATATCCATGTGTTCTATTGTCATCAGTGGTCGTTAATGAATAATTTCTTAATTCTAGGAACATAGTATTCATTGCTCATTCTTATTTTTAACTGGAATATGTCAGCCTGAAAAGTTTCAATCCAATTCTCATAATTTTAGCAGTATGGTAGTAACTGGCAGTCATGTGGAAGGAGTGAACTATTACATTAGCCACAGTGTGATCATGATGATTATTTGCACAAATTACACTTTACTCTTCTATATTTTAAACCACAGAAATATGACCAGGAAATGCCACATCTCACTAGATGAAAAAGGACTAGATGAAAATTCCATCGGTTTTATTGCAGTAAAGTGTTCTTGGGAATGTCTTAATTTATCCAAAATTGAAATCCAAAATATAAAGATATTACAAGAGTTCTGTAAAAGGTATTTTAAGAGATCTGTAGCGTGCTATTCAGCAGGATTTTCCCCCTAATTTAAAGCTCTCCTAGTGGGAATTTTAGGAATTGCAGTCAAAGACCTTTGGATGATGGAAGTTGAGCAAGGCTGTTACAAAGTTTACACTCTCTTAAAAAAAAAAAAGATATTGCAAGTCTAGAGATAGTAAATGCAAGTATGAATTTTCCAATAGTTCCATTCATGTGCTACAGGTGTCATGTAAATTCCTACATGCAACTTTTAAAAGAACATAAAGGTATTAAAAGTATTTTGGGAATAATCAGGGAAAGTATATTGAACACTGAAACTAAAATTGTGGTAAATTTAGGTCTTACCACAAGGGGGCATGAAAAGATGAAAGGTTTTGCAAAAAATGCAATAATCTGGTGTAGATAGAGAATAAGAAAAGTACAGTGTCTTTTCATTGGCTACAGGATAATCTAAATCAAGAGCAAATGCTGCACATTTGATCACAACATCTGAAGGTAGTTTTTAAAGTCTATATTTTTCAGGCTTTATCCAGTGAAAACCTATATGAAAAATATAGTTGACTCTGGGAGACCCACTCACATCCATCGAGTCAGTTTCACACTAACAAGGATTTGCAAGGTCTCCATGTTCTCTCTCCTTCCTGAAAGCATTACTGTGCTAAAGCTTTTAATTTAATTTTTTTTAAACAAAAGCAATTACAGAAAAGTGCAAATCCAGTGCATGACATTTAACACTTCTTGGTGGCAGCCAAGCTGAGCTTAAATGAGGGGCCTTTTTGTCCAGAACAACAAGAGCCAAAAGGCCTTGTGTCATGGAGTAATGTAAGACACAATCTTGCTTGAAAATGCACAATGAATCGGGAAGGATTTATGTAATTAATTGACCAGTCTTAACCTGTTATCGTGATGTAAGGAATTTGGAACTCATTAATTTGGGCGCTGACAGATTTCATATTAGAGCTGGCAAATATGGATTGAGCTTCTTATTCATGTAGCAGCTGGAATTTCTATGACAGTGAGGATTAGTGAAGAAGACCTATTGCTGGAGTCAAACTGCCTCTTTGTAATCAGCAGCCCTGCTCTGCATTAAACGAATAATAGGAAAAATACAGCTGGGTGGTTGGGGGGGGAGCTTATCCTGACTGCAGGGAAAGGATGGCAGTTTTGCTCGCTCGGCTAATATTTATATTGAACACCAGCTTTTGCATTAGAATGGAAATATTAATTGCAATCATAAAGTGAAGGAAACTCTTTTTGGAGGAAAAAAAATGGAGAAAAAGCTCAAAGCTTTTTTTGAGAAAAAGCTCTTATTACCAGGTTATTTTATTTTCATTATTTTAAAATGGGTTTTGTGGTTACCTTTTTCAAAGAAGATATAGCTATGGAAAACCAAAGAAATGTTAAGCCCCAAAGCACTCAATACAAGCAGTATAAAAAGTATATTAAGTATATAAAAATATATGATAAGGGTGGACAGCTCTTCACTGTCTATAGGTTTTCACTTGCTCTTTTACCCTACTTGGCTGACGAATTCATGCCTTGGGAAGAAGCATGGGAAGAGAGATCAAATCTTTACCTTGAACTCATTTAAAAACATTAGAATTAAACAGTCTTAAGAGTTGAACATTGCAAGTTTTGAATAGCACTGACAGCAAATTACAGAGCTGAATTTTGGCTGCAAATCAAATCCACTGAATAGTTCCAGGCCCCACAAATGGGTACTAGGGGAAGGGTCTGTTATACATTTCCAGTGGGTTGCCAATACTGATATGCGATTGTGATAGTATGGAAATTATTTTGTGGAAAATACAATGATATTGCCACCATAATTGAAGAACTATTGCCAGTCCTCGTTTTCCCCCTCCTTCTATCCATGTGTGCCTCTCATCTGTCAGCTGCTTCAAATACTGTATTTCCTATGAATGTGCATTTGGTGCTCTTATACCATTTGGAGTATGAATGGCATATTTGTGTTCTTTCTTTCTACCTGTAAAGCCAATAGAAGACAATTAGAAGAATGGAACCTTAGACCTCATTGAGGAAATGGATTTAAAGCAGATTCAAGACTCAGATTGTCACTAGGACAATCTATGTTACATTCATGCTTGTTTCTGAGTAGACATTAATTTCTTTCAGGGTGAGTTTATTCTAGGTTTGAGTTAAACTTAGGTGACTTGGAGAGAACCGTTTATGCTACAGTTTTAGAAGAAAATCAGAATTTAAATATAATAAGGAAATAAAACGAGAACATGTTGGATTCTGCCTCACTGCTTTTGCATGTCTGTTTGTATACATGCAAATCATATTGAAAATCAGACATGAATAAAGCTCAAAATAGTTTTCTTAATAGCTGGGTTCATACATTTTGCTAACCATATTGAGATATGCTTGATTCTGACTGCTATGTGAATTTAGACATTGTAGTTTATAATCCATGGTATATAGTTTAGTCAGTTGTGTAACTCCAATCAATCTAAGTATAGTAACAAACAATGTGGCAGATGTGAATCTTAGGCAAGTACAGTAAAGGTACAAAACAGGCTCAAAAACAATAACTATAAGATGGATGTTGGAGTCCTATTAGACAATCACTTAAATATGAGCCAGCAGCAACAACAAAAAAGTTATGCAGTCCTTGGTTGCATAAACAGACATAGAATAAACTTCATGTGAAGTATTAATACCAGTTTATGAAACCTTAGTAAGACAACATATGGAATACTGAATTCAGTTTTAGTTACCATAAGATACAGAGGCTTTAGAAAAAGTGGAGAAAATAACAACTAAGACGAGTAAGAGTCTGGAGACTAAAACATATGAAGAATGGTTGCAGGAATAGAATATGACTAGTCTAGAGAAAAGAAGGATTTGGGGTACATAATAGCATTATTCCAGTATTTGAGGGGTTGTCACAAAGAAAAGGAGACAACTTATTTTCCATAGCATCAATAGGCAAAACAAGAAACAATGGATGAAAACTAATCAAGGAAAGAAGCAACATAGAATTAAGGAGAAACTTTCTAATAGTGGGAACAATGAACCAGTGGAACAGCTTGCCTTCAGAAGTTGTGGCTGCTTCATCATTGGAGGTTTTTAAGAAGATTCTGTAATTAACTAGCAAGTAGAGTTTTTTGAAGAGAAAGAAAAGTGAGTTGAGAATAACAGAAAAATGGTAGAACCCTAGATATATCAACTCAATAAATTTATTGCATTCAATTGGACATACTCCAGAAAAGTGAGTATGGTGATGTAATTCAGGTAGGAAAAATGTTTTCTTAAGAATTTGCGTTATACTGATTATAATTTGCTGTAGACGTTTTGAAGGGTAGAAAGATTTCAGTAATCTCCATATAAGTAAATTTAAACCTTTGGATAGCTAAAATAATAGATGAAAATTGTATTTGGAAATAATGCAGCTGAAGAATTTGAGACAACCAAAGGAATTTTGATGTTAGAAACACAAATATGTAAACAAGCAAACAAATTTTGGAGGTAATGTCTAATGGCAAATTTTGGAGGAAATTCTCAATCATCAAAGCTGCATTTCAAAATGTCGTTCCAAAGCTGTGTTTATTATCAATTTGTTCATATTTTTAATCCTTGTTCATTGAACTGTACATCTGAATGAAGATATGATTGACTGTCTTGATGAAAAAAATAAATCTCTGCAGTTTTTGTGTACATATTACAATATTTTGGATCCATATCTTTAATAAGAATTATCCTATTTGGGAATTTAACATATATTCCCCCCAGAAGGCTGTAAGCTGAAAAATGCTTAAGAAAGTAGATGCTTTTTGCATTTCAGGTTTTCTGCCTATATGCTAGAAACTATTAAACAACCTTAGTTTTATACTTCTGCATATATCTTAATTTGTATTATCAAATTAATACTTTTATTTCTGAAAAGATGAGCATTTTTTGCCTCCCATTATTATTATTCTTAGGAAACTAATTCAAGATTATATTTCAAGCATTAAAATGTCTTGGAACCCAAACCTTGAAACAGAATTATACAAGGCTGCCCATACACCAAGCAAACACTAAGCTTTTCTCGTAAGTTCTTGTTCAGATGCAGCATGTTACCAAGGGCAAGTTATTCAGTAGAAGACAAACTTCTGACATTTAAACTCTGATTATGGAAGGCGTTCACCTAGAGCTCTTGCTGCAGTACTCCGGACACCAGACAAAAGCACTAAACTGAACCAAACATTATAAATTATTTTAATGTCCCACTCTTCTGAAAAATAAATCTTTATTGCTATTTTATTCATTTATTTTATATAACAACAAAATTTTGCATTGCACTTCACCCTGAAATTGGAATATGGCAAGGGATGACATGTAAATGTGTTCAGTAAATAAATAGGTCTTCAAAAAGTCAATATTGTAAATGGAAGCAAATATTATTTTGTGATTTGTGTCCATCAGTCTTCTCTAACTTTCAGTTGTTTAGGGGAGCACCCAAAATTTCTGGTTAAAATTTTTTGAGGCTATCGTTCCAAAGTACCTTGCAAGCTGGGAGACTACCCTAGAGTTGTGGCTGCCAACATTAGTCCCAGATATCGTAATGGATTAAAACTCACATTATCTGTAAGCAGAAGGGTCTGGAATGATTCATGTTGTAGCCCAACAATATTTGGGAACATAAGACTAAGAATTTCTGTTGCAAGCAATAGAAATGCTCGAGGCTGTAAAAATAATTTGATGAATAAAGGTCACCCCCTACAGACTTGGAGTCTTGGATTTGGCATTTCTTGCTTCCCCGCTTTACTCCTTTATTGGCAGGTAGTGCAGATAAGTTATTATGATATTTACATATCTGACTATCTCCTGCTTACAGGTCACACTCATGCTAATTCTCGCAATAGCTCATCTTTGTGCTGATAAACTTTTTATAATTGTAAATAAAATAGCATAGAAAAGACTGCATGCTAAGGTCTAGCCCTTCTTCAAAAATACAATACTTTGTAAAGTAAGATAAGGAAGACCTACAATTTCTGCTACTTCATTTTGTACACCTGGTTTATAAAAGTATGCATTAATTCTAACAGTGGGTTGAGTTATTCACTAAAGGATACTAATTTTTGGTTTGTCCATCTCCAGACCAAAATACTTAACAAGTGACTGAATTAATTGGATGCTATAATATCATCCAGTTTTGTAGTTTAATTATAGAAACACTGATGACTAGAATTTCAAGATCAGAATTTCAGTGGGAAATTCAGTCAGTGGGATTAAAAGGCTATAAAGATCTGACTCTTTTAGAGTGGTTTTCATATTTGTATATGAATATGAAGAAAACTTTTACACAACTAGGAGCAGACTAAAGAAATTATTCTAGTATATAAAGTGTCAAAACAGCTATTGCATGATCAATCAAGAATGTCTACTAATCTGATTCTATAGATCTTTTCTAAACTCGATCCCCTTGAGGTCACTGGATCCTGGGCTTGTATAAGATTGCAACCATTGCTTGTAAATCTGGTTCACAGCTGTGTACTGTAAATAATGCAAACCAACTTCTCAGGACTGCTGGCCATGGGATTATGAGCTGATTCTCCCTCTTGATTAATTTCTTGTTCCAAGTTGCCAACTGTGCAATTTTATCTAGAGATGTCAGCTGCTTACTTGCTTTGCCTCTATTGCCTCCATTTTTACACTATAAAGAATTAACTGTTGGGGTGCTGTCATCTGCCTTGTACAACATATATTGCAGCATGAAGGAAGAATTTTAACAAGACCTCAAAGGGGCTTCCTGACATGTTTAGTTGAAAGGTTTCCTACAAAACAAAAAAGGAAACTCCCTGTAGGAATAGGAAGAAAAAAACCTTCTTGTTGAGAAAGACTCTGCTACTCCATTTTATTGTGTATATGTCACTATAGTATTGCTCTTGCATGAGTCCAATAGGCTGTTCTCTTTCCCACCTTTTTTTATGCAGCTGGTACCTGTTGAACATTTTCATTTCAGACCTTACTAGGTTTTTAGGGTTCCCGTGAGTTGGCTACTGTTGACTACTGTGCTCTGGTATACGTTTGAGGTTTGCTTTGTACACAATATATACAACGTAAATGGGATAAATTCCATTTGCCAAGTGTGCCGCCTTTCAAATATTTGCAAAAAGATTATTGAATGGGAATGGGGTACATTAATCAAGCCATGAAGCTCATGCAGTGGTTCTGCTACCTTAAATTGTACCAATTTGGCATTTTATTTCTTTGAATTTGGCCCTAAAATGTTGCACAAATTCAGCATTTGTGGTTTATAAAGTAATATGTATGAACTCAATTGGCTGTAAATTATTCAGTAAACCATGACTAAAAGAAATCATGGATATGTGAACATTGCCTACTTGATCTTTGTATAAGAACCTCTATACATGCATGTAACTTGGATGGCATTTCAGTTCTCAAGTGTGTCTGTCTTCTTCCCGCCTTTGATTTGCAGCCCTTTCTCCTGATCCCCAGGGCCCAATGCTTCCTTGCTTCATAGGATACTTAGCATTCGTATAGTACTTCATAATGTTCAAAGAGTTTAAGAGTCATTTATTTCATTTTTTTAAAAAGTGAAGCTCTTACTTCAGCTCATAGCTCAGACTTTAACTGCTACATCCTACCACATTTCATAGTCCTTGAGAGAGAAATGCTTAAATTAGGGCTCCTTCATTTGATTGCCAAACAACCTGGTTATCATAAGCTGGACAAAGAGGTAGGAGATTTCTGCTCCTGCCAACTTCTGACAATTCAGATAATTCCCCTCTTTATGTTTAATACTCTTATTGGAAAAGTGTGCTTGGTTTCAGTTGAATCAGATTGTCAGCATGTATAATATATGCTATAATTCAAGGAAAGCATTCCTCATAGTATGGACTATTTCATTCTTATTTATACATATAATTATTACTAGACCAGGTTACTTGATTGTTTGCAGACTTAGTAAATTAGTGAATGCATAGTGTTATTATCTTTGAGACAATCAAAATATTTTAAGTCTTTAAAAGTATAGGTCCTACGAGATAAATACATATAAAAATGATGTAAGATCATTTACAAGATATTACACTAGCTATTTTGTAGAAATTCATAAATGAATATTCAACTTTCAGGTCGTGCTCCAATGAATTGTTCTGTAGCACCTGTCATCTGTAAATTATCCATTCAGTTTCTATTTGTATAGTTGATTTGCTGAGTACAGCAACAGTATTTCAAAATGTGATGGCTGTTGCTGGCTGTTAAGGATGCTTTTTTTTTCATTTTGTCTATTTTAACCAAAATCTGAAATAAAATTGTTTTTGTTGTATCTTTGTAACATCTCATACCTTTTCCTAAATAGTTTTACCTTCACAGATAAATGTTTATGTGAGGAAAATGTGTATTTGGTTATTTTTTGTCATCAGAACATTTTGATTTGGCAAGCATATATCCATGTATGTAGACAAGGAAGATGCTGCATAAAGGAAAAAGACTGTCCTCCCCTTATATCAGCAATATTTATTTTTGTAGTGGGTTAATTCTACATCAGTCCCAAATCAACTGTCTGAGTCAGCTATGGAACTGGTAGACCAAAGATGAGGAACATGTTACTTTCTGGGTAATGCTGAACTGTAATATTCATCTTCTCATATCAATAGCTAGGTTGGATAGGACTGGCACAGACAGGCACAGATTCTCCACTTGCAATATTTGCTGATTTATACCCTGCAACAATTGGTCATACTGTCACGGCTCCACGTAGAAATGGGAATGAACTGCCATTTTACATTTCTCACATTGCCTCAGATTACTGCTACAGCTAGTTCTTTAAAGTTTTCTGGACATTTTAAATATGAAGTAGAGTACCACTACATCAATATAATCAAGCTAGTCTATTTGTCCAGTGACAGAAAATAAGCCCATAGCATTGGAAGAAGGTCAGGAAACAGGTACTTATTAAGTCTCACTCAGATGATTGATAATAAAATAGTTCAATATCTGATTTGTTAAACCCATACCAATATTTCATCACCCATATATGTTAATAGAAAGTGATTCTCATGTAGTTCTATAGAAGTCTAGGTCTAGGTCTATTCAGTGTCTATAGTTACATCTTTGATCTGCAGTGGCTAAACAGCAGCTGCTATTATATTTTTCACCCTGAACGAAATACAGTCAAGCTCACATTCAGAAGAATAGAATGTCACAGAAATTCCATAAAAAAATTATCAAACAAAAATGAAATAGATTCTAATAGGACAACAGTTATTGTATATGTATTAAAATCTCCTTAATGCTTGAAAAAGAAAACGCTTTCTTTCTGCATGCTAATTGTCCCTTACTGAATCTTCAGTAGGAATGCTTACTGCCTGCTTATTCCATGGGTATCTGTTTTGAATCAACTCATACATTATTAATCATACATGTGTAGGTCAAAAGACTGCTAACGCTGGCAATCACACCCTAATAACAATATTCTCCCTTTAGCATTAGAAAGAAAAGATGGGATTAATCAATAGTCAACATCCAAAACACATCATCCTCAGAGGTAGTACAGTATATGCACTCAAGAGAATGGGCTGTAGATAAGGGTGCACTGGGAGCAGTGCAGAGAGCCAGATGTTTACAAAACCTGTCAAGCATGCATTAATTTTATGAGATGAATAATGTGGCAACTTATGAATTTTTAACATGCTTAAAATAATGAGACTGTAAGATGATATAGGCAAAAGTAAATCTGATCAAACATGAGATTTCTTATTAAATGGAAATAGTGAATATCCTAATAATAGTGTTTAAACATGTATTTAGGTGCATATACTATATAGCATGATAATGAAACAATATTTATTTTAGTTTGTCCTGGGATGTTAAGTAGATCATTTAATAAATTTGCAAATTTAATAGTAAGAAAAACAGAAGCAATGATTTTCTGAATTCTCTAAAACAAATAAACTGCACTGATTATTATAGTGGTAGTGGTTATGGCTCTTTATAGCGGTATTCAAAATCTGGAAAGCTATTTCTGATTTTGAAAAATTCTGAGCATTCAAAATTCATAAAAATCTGGAGAGAGTCCATTAACAGACCAGTACTTTCTGCCCTTCACTGCCCAGTCATTGCATGCTGCATTAGCTATAGCTTCTACTCTTTAAGGACAATTTCTTAATATTCTAAAACTTGGGGATGTGTTTGTGTGTGTATATGAATGAATTGCACATGGAGAAAAGAATGTTAAGTACTACACATCTTAATTTTCCTTTCCATTCCTCACTATAGTCTCATCTGTGGCTTGTAGAGAGTCAATTTGGCTCTTGGATCAAAACATGTTATCCACACTTGCCAGGATAAAAGGCCAAAGCAGAAAAGCACAGCGGATATAGAAAGTCTACACATCACTTTTAAAATGCCAGGTTTTTGGCATGTAAAAAAATCAGACCAAGATAAACCATTTCAGATTTTTTTTACACCTTTTAATATATAAGCTATACTGAATTGGTGTGTAGACATTTTATATTCATTGTAGAAGGTAAGAATCCATTCCCAACAAGCTACTGTAATTCAAAATAAGCAATATGGAATAAATACCAATCAAAAATTGTGAACATACACAATGTGTCCTAAATACATTATCTGCATTAAATCCTAGACATGCACACCTATGCCAAATATAATTAAGAAATTAAATATGTGTATACATTTATAAAAACAGATGGTGCATGTTAATGAATATGGGTTTTTAAATATTAGATATATTTTCTGAGAACCTCTGTTCCCCCTAGATCTGAAGAAAATTAAAGTGTTAGTGAGCTTAGATAAGCTTGGTTGATACTTAAAAAAATAAGCACATTATGCCCATTTAAGTCTTACTATACTCCACAATATAATAATAATGAGCAAAGGATATCACAATTATAATGGATAAAAAGAACATTTTTAGCAACAAATTTTATTTATAGTATTTGGATGGAAAAGAACAATTGGTACATCATTGTGGTTTACATCTGTAGTAATGAAATTATTACAGTTTATGACAATGGAAAATAATTATTAAAAATGTACCAATGAAAAAGTATGAACTTATTTATCTTCTTGCTGAAACATTGATGCTGGTTTTAGATATACCCCCTGCTGTCAGTAGCCAAAGACCAGATCCACACATGAAGGTTCAATTAAGCTGATTGATTGCTAAAAGCCTATGCATAGGAATCTTCTCAACTAATGGACAGCATCTGCTTAGAATTAGATAAGGGCCAATGACACTAAGGGGGGAAGGTTGTTGGACTTAATTCTCTTGTAGATACATGGGATTCTAGGCGGATTCCCCCCTCTTTTCAATCTGCTATCAGGTTCTGCTATCCCTCCTTCACCCCATGTTTACTCCTTTCCAAAAATTAATAGAAGTGTTTCAGTTTACTGTAGGTTTCATCTGAGTTCACCAAAAGTTTGCCACTGGCTTAGTGAGGCCAAGAACAGACCTTTTATTGGGAATTGCTAAGAAACAACCAGAATAAATTGTTTCATTTATAAAATGTCAGGAAGAAATTACTAACCTCTTACATTTATTAAAGCTACTAATATATTTTTCAGTAAGGGGGTGGAGGGAGACAATTAATTGTACATATCATTTTCATTACAAAGAAAATTTGGCTTTATAAAATAAAGGCTTTTGCTGCCTGTGTTGTATAGAAGAATATAATGTATTTGTTTCACAGGATCTGGAGAAAATTAACATGTATCTAATTGTTAATATTTGATCCTTCTTAAATTATGTATGATTTCAAGGAATGAATCTGTCAAGTAAATAATGAAATGAGTACATGCAGCATATGTAATTAGGTTAGGTGCATAAATCCAAAATGTTCACTTAATAGTTGTCAGTGCAAAATTTATTAATAATGAGAAATGCTAAGTGAAGAAATTCCCTAACCATCTACTCATTAGTAAAGGGGCTATGTTCATTGCAAAAAAAAAAGTTCTTACTTATTTCTTCAGCATTTAGGGTGATTGAGAAACCATGATGCAATTTTATTTTCTTTCTGTTCTAATGAGAAAAGGATTATTCACCAAAGAATTGGATGCTAGAGAAACTTTATGAACAGATGCCAATTGTTAAGATTGTGGAAGTAGCTAAAGACATAATTTTTCCAGAGCCATTTAGCAATCAGCAAATATTTTATAAGGTTTTCCCCTCCCAAAAGTTAGTGTGTTGCATATAGTTTGATTAATTGCTAACAGGCTAGTAGTTTCCAGTTTTCAAATGAGTTGAAGTTGTGTGGTTTGATTGCACTCTTTAAAAGCTTGTAGTAGGAAAATTGGGTTGGAAAAACAATTGTAAAATGCATTTCTGATCCTGCCAGAAACCCAGTAGATCTATATCTGTTCCCAAATCTAGAAGGCATTCTTTGTAGTCTTATTGTAGTCTTATTATCTCTTTTGTCGAAATTGAACATATTTTAATAATATTGATGGCCAGAAGAAGTCATTTAGTACCTCTAAATATCAAAATAGTATAAGAACGGTTGTATTGAAATACTTAAGGTTGAGGAATCTACTATCTGAAACAGAATGTGTTGATTCAGGAGAAATTGGTTCTGGTTTTGCATGACAGCAATTTTTGAATCATAACTCAAAACCCCCAAGAATAGTTTAAGAAATTCAAACTAGGAAACAAGACTTAAGGATGTTTCACTTGATACACCATTAGCAGTAGAAGAAACTCCTAATCGAGATTGTACTGCATTTTAGGATGGAGATATTCAAACTGAGAAATCAGGCTTGGAACTCAATTTCTATTGGTTCTCAAGTCACAGAAGCATGATATTCTTCTTGGCCAGTACAGAGTAAGACATGTAATTCAGTAAAGTATTTTAGAACTGTCTGATGACTCAGAGAGGCATATATACTGCCAGAATTCCTGGCTTATATCCTGTACTATTCTGTACCAAAAACATTCCACCTAGCACAGGGGTGTCAAACTCATAGCATCATGGCATCGTTACGTGACATATCACAACTTTTTCCTCCTTTGCTAAACTAGGCATGGGCGTGGCCAGTGTGTGATGCGTCTGGCCTGTGGGCTGCGAGTTTGACAGCCCTGACCTAGCAGTGTACAACTTCTATCTCCCCTAATTCTAAAATAGAATAGACTACCTTATGTGTTAAGTTCTGAGCATGGGTGGAAGGATGGAGACGAGCCAGTGAAACAGTGAACTTCAAACTCTTTATTTACATGTGAAACAGCTCAGCTCAATGGCCACGATGGGCCCCTTTATATAGGCAACTCTTAACTTATTTAACCAATGAACACAGGGAGCGCTAGGTCCATTAACCAATGGGAGAGGCTCGTTAATAGCCAATCAGATTCCCCTGAATGGACCAATTTGATTTCACTATTATCGGCCAATCAGAAGTGCAGGGCCAGAACCCTGCACTTTACTTCAAGCTCTTAATAACCTTTATTAAGCATTTTATTGATTCACAACACCCCTTCCCCCCGGGTTCCGTTTAAGGGGTGCGGTCCCGTAGTCTTTGAGGTAGGCAGGTTGTTTTGATTGTCCATTAGATTTTTGTTGTTCTCCTGGTATTTGGCTACAGTCTTGTTGGGGTAGGACGTTATCTGGTGAAAAAGGTGCCTCCCGATCCGCGTTCGAATTTTCGTCGTCGCTACTGCTTTCGGCATCTCTTTGAGGCGAGGCCACCCACATTCCGGGTCCATCTTGTGCTGCCTCTGAGTGGTCATTACTACTGCTTAAACTTTCTGCCGCTTCGAATTCAGCTTCCTTGCTATCTCCTCCCCCCTCGGTTTGGAAATCAGGGGGCTCGGAGATCCCCCACTGTAACCTTGAGCACAGCTGATCAATATGGCGTTTCCAAATTCTATTGTCGCGACATTTTACAGGGTACAATCTAGGGCCAGTTACTTGTACTATAGTTGCCTCGACCCACAACGGATCGCCCAAAAAGTTCCTCGCAAAAACCAAATCACCTACCTGGAAATTGCGACATTTCCCGCTAGAACCGTGTGGCTTTTCAGGTTCATATGCTGGATGTAGGCGGTCGAGGTGGGAGCGGAGCTTCCGTCCCATTAATAACTCGGCGGGAGTTTTATTGGTGACGCTGTGCGGAGTGATATGCTGTAAAAGGAGTATCCGGTTAATCTTGTCTTCTATGTCACCATAGTCCATCTTATGCAAAGTTTTCTTGATGAATTGTATCATGCGCTCGGCCCTTCCGTTGGCCGCAGGATGCACTGGCGAAGTTAGCGCATGTCGAAGGACAGCGCGGTAAATTGAGGCCCGTTGTCGGATACCAGAACGTCTGGTAATCCGTGTGTCGCAAAGAGTCTGTCCAGTTTCCTGATGACTGCTTCGGTCGTTGTATTCCTCATTTCATGGATTTCAAGCCAGTTCGAGTAGGCATCCACCATCAGTAAGAATGTGTGTCCCTTAGTAGGACCCGCAAAGTCCAGATGAATGCGGGACCATGGTTCATTCGGCATTTCCCATTCAGTTGGGGTTGCTTTCGGCGGGGCGTTGCTTACTTCCTGGCATTTGCGACAGGCTTTTACCCATATCTCTATCTGCTTGTCAATACCCGGCCACGATGCGTAGCTTCGTGCGAGGGCTTTCATCTGCACCATGCCGGGGTGGCCATCGTGCAAGGTCCTTAGTATCGCTGGTCGCAACCGCTCTGGGACGACAACTCTATCACCTTAGATAATGCAACCCTTTTGAGAAAATAGTTCTGTTTGCCGATTTTTGAATGGGGCGTAGTCGTCAGATATTTGGTCTAACGGCCATCCCCACTCGACCTAACTGAGGACTCATGCTAAAATGGGGTCGCGTTTCGTTTCCATCGCGATATCCCGGGCCGTTAATGGCGGCGTTTGAAGTGTCTCGATCTGCAGCGTTGTGACCATTGGAGCGGGGTCATCAATAGTCTCTGGAAGAGGTGCACGGCTCAATGCGTTGGCGTGGGGAATGGCTTTCCCAGGGCGATGTTGTAATTTGTAATTGTATGCTGCCAAAAATTCTGACCAGCGGGTCATTCTGGGAGATAATATATATGGTGTTGGCCTATCTCCCGCAATTATTCCCAGCCAAGGTTTGTGGTCAGTCACTATGGTAAATGCTCGGCCATACACATATTCATGAAATCTCTTAACCACGGAGACTATAGCAAGGGCCTCCTTGTCAAGTTGCGTTCTGTTATTGATAACGTCTTTGAGAAATAAGCAATAGGGGCTTCATTACCGTTTGGCAAAACGTGGCTTAAAATGGCGCCCACCCCGAATGGGGATGCGTCACACGTGATTGTTAAAGGCAAAGTCTCGTTATACTGCATCAGGACGGAATCAGAAGTCAATAACTCTTTTACATGTCGGAACGCCTGTTCTTCTCTACGTCCCCATACCTAGGTTGCTTTTTTGTCCAATAGACGATGTAGGGGCTCAGCTACTGTTGCTTTGTGAGGCAGAAAAACGTTATAAAAATTGATAAGGCCCAGAAAAGCCTGGAGGTCGGCCTTGTTCCGGGGTTTTGGGGCGTTCTTGATTGCTCGGAGTTTGTTATCGGTGGGGTGAATGCCTTGACTATCAATTAAATATCCCAAAAATTCTACGCGATCCGTTCCTAAATAACACTTGTTCTTTTTAACTTTGAGACCAGAGTCTTTAAATCTCTGGAGAACCAACCAGGTGATCCTTTAGTATTTTTTGGGTTGGGGCTGCGATTAACACATGATCAAAATATGGAACAACACTTTTTATCCCTTGTAATAGCCTCTCCATTAAGCTTTGAAAGATTCCCGGGGCTACGCTCACTCCAAACTGGAGTTGGTTACATTTAAACGCGCCTTTGTGCGTAACGATTGTTTGGGCCTCTGCTGTTTTTTTGTCAACAGGCAGTTGTTGGTATGCCTGGGCTAAGTCTAGTTTAGTGAAGACTTTTCCGCCCCCCAGGGAATGGAGGAGGTGTTGTACCACCGGTACCGGG
Source organism: Emydocephalus ijimae (assembly GCA_004319985.1). Taxonomy (NCBI): domain Eukaryota; kingdom Metazoa; phylum Chordata; class Lepidosauria; order Squamata; family Elapidae; genus Emydocephalus; species Emydocephalus ijimae. The sequence continues at coordinate 450 of BHEV01029917.1, read as the reverse complement.
TAAGCGTTTTGTTGAAGGGCGTGGTTCAGGGTGGCTCGGTAGTCCCCACAAATTCTTATCGATCCATCCGGCTTGATGGGCGTTACGATTGGGGTTTCCCAGGGAGAGTGATCGGTTGGTTCTAGTACTCCCTGAGCTATTAATTTATCAAGCTGCTCGTCAATCTTTGGTTTAAGGGCAAAGGGAACTCGATGAGGCTTAAGGTGGATGGGAGCTATTTCAGGATTGAGGTTAAACAATATCGGGGTCCCCTTGTACTCGCCTAATTTTTCCACGAAGACGTCCTGGAATTTGTGGACGAGGTCTTCTTCCCAATCGCTGCTGTAGGTTCGGTGAATGCCGGCTACTTCAATTCCAAGCGGAGCGAATCATTGGAGGCCTAACAAACTAGGCCGATCCTTGTCGATTACAGTCAGGGATAGAAATGCTGTACGGTTCTTAAACGATACC
>BHEV01029915.1:2724-20172 GCA_004319985.1 Emydocephalus ijimae | reverse complement strand
TACATAAGAGAGTTGATGTTTTAATGTTTTGTTTGTCTTGTTTGTTTGTAGAAAATCAATAAAATTGTTTTTTTTTTAAAAGGTTGATGGCAATTAATATGTCAATTACATTCGTTTTCTCAGAGTTTGCTTGAGAGCCTTCCTTGTTAAATTTTGAGAATGCTGCAGTTGCAATATGTCGTGAATGTTGTCAGGCATTCTGTGAAACATTTGGATGAAAATTGGCATACATAACTGGCTTGAAAAACATTCTTATCAAACTGGAGTGAAATACTGAAGAAGGTGGCAATTCAGTCTTGAGACTCCCTCATATTTTTTTATTTATGGCATGTTTTGCTAATCTGTGGACAATACAAAATGGGGAGAGGTAATTTATACTTGAGAAAACAAAATTCAAGTTTATCTTGAATTAGTGTAAAATAGAAATAGTGTAAAAATAATAGAATGCTATCAAACAATAAAAATGCAGGATATTTTTCATAGGAGACAGAAATTAAATGCACAAATCAAATATAGGATGGGGGATACCTGGCTTGATAATTATCCATAAATTGATCTGAAATTGTATTTGATTGCTAACAAAATAAGAGCCTGAAGTATAATGTGATTACAGAAAATGAAACAAACCCCAAACCCAAAATATACTGTATTTTCCTGTAATTTTTCTCAGAGGTTTATATTACTATTGGGCCTCCACAGTTGATAAAGGAATTCAAGAAATTCAGGATGGACAAAATTCAAAATAGACAAAAAGGATGATTAGGATATTAAAAATGAATTCCTACAAAGAGAGGCTGAATATATTGGAAATGTTTAGTTTTGAGAAAAAATTACTGAGGGTAGAAGTAATAGCAGTTTTGAAATACCTGAAGAATGTAACTCATCACATTATCATAATTACAAACACAAAGACAAACTCTTATTAACCTGCGCCTTGATGATAGACTTTATAAGTTCCATTATTGACCAAAATTATGTTCTTGAAGCATATCCTTAGAAGCCTGAATTCTCAAAATGACTTTTTAGTTGTCACAAATAAAATAATATTCATGACACATACTATTTTAAATTCTTTGATTAAAAGTAAGTAGTCCCTCCAGATAGTTTCGTTCTCAATTCTTATGAGCTCCAGGAAACAAGGCCCATAGTCAGTGATTATGGAAATCATAGCCCAAATGTTTTGAAGATATCATATGCTTATCAACAACTTAGCGTTATTCCTACCTCCAGAAAAGAGACAATAAACTCATATACAAATAGAATGGTGGAAATCATTCTAATTTGCAGTACTTTTGAAGACATGAAAACTGTGTGTATGTATTCTTTTAACTGCAAAATTTATTTTTAATGAATTACAATTAGAAACTATATTAGTGGCTATACAGAAAGATTATGGTATTTTTTTCAGCCTGACAACCAATAATCCCATTGCTCTTCAATGTCTATTTAATTATTTCTCCAAATATCTAGTGGGTAGTTGGTACTGTCATCATTAACTTTAGAAAATTGTCATTTGCAATTGACTCATTTCCCTGATATAATCTTCATACTGATGTCTTTAATGAAATATCTAATCAAAACATTTATCAAAATGTCAGCTTCAAATTAACAATTCAACAGTAGTTTCATTAATAGTTAAATATCACCAAAATGCTTGGAGTTAAAGGAAAAGCTAAAATAAATTGATATTGAAAAATAATAGGTTTTTTTTCCCCTTTAATCACAATGTATGATGCTAGCATACATTTACTATTGACTGAGATGTCTAGTGTATGATTCTTCCTAAAATTAATTAAAAATGTTAAATGTTTTGGGATTTACTAAACTTAGTTCTCTTCTATGCAATCTTTATTTGCACTGTGATCTGAAAATAAGATTTAAAAAAAAATCAGGTGAACCTAAGTTGGCTTACTTAATCTGCAACATGGATGTCTCCATGACTACTCAGCCATCACTTGAGATGATTCAAAGTGAAGCTTGTAAGTCAAAAAATACAATGACCAACATAGTGCCAATTCTGACAACAGTGTTATCTTACTGTAGAAATCTGACTGCTGACTGAATGAATTCATCCAACTTGTAAAAATAGTTGGCATTTTTTCTTTTAAGAAATAATATGCATAAACCAAACTAAAATAAGGGTACATAAAGAAAAACCAATATTTTCAACTGACCCAATGAATGCTGTTATGATACTGCTTCTGTTTTTTTTTTTTTGCTGAGTGTTACCTGTTCTGGCAAATAAAGCTACAGCAAAATGTCAAAAAATGTCTTCTAATGTAATGATGTTTAATCTTTCTTCTTTTCATTCTCACATCTTCTACATAAAATGCTGGTGGGTGAGTTTTACTTATATATGGTGAAATTATAAAATAGGAACAGAAAACTGTCAGCTAGGAAATATTTTTTGCTGATGTATTAATTCATTTCATCTGCAATGTGGCTAACTATATTTTATGAGAGGAGTTACTGAACTGAAAACTAAGCCAATGAATCGCTTAATATGAACTAATGAAGACCAGATATAAAAAGCATTTAGTAACTGGCTTGGCACTTTAATTGTTGAGTTGATGTAAATTCAGAGTTCTAAAGAATGCAGTGGCACTACTAGGCAAAAAGGTGAAATTGTTTCACAATAATTGGTTTTACTCAATAACTCTATAAATAGCTCCAGCCTCTGGGAAGAAATGAAAACAAGAGTTTTCAAAGGTGAAAAGGGGGAAAATGTATTTGCAAAAGGTTACCAGCAGGACAGGCCCATCATAAGGTTTGTATTTGAGAGCATAACTAACAACTTCATAAATCTTGATTCCTGTGAAATGATCCCATGAAGGACAGAATTGAAAGGATAGAATAATACGGGATGAAGTTGACTGCAGGATGTGCAGAATTCAAAAGTCCTCATTGCTGTATTATTAAAAAAAATACATGTTTTAATTTTGGATCTTTCATTTGGTGATTTTTTGTCTAACGTGAGACTTACTTAGACTTAGAATAACTTCTTTGTTATAACTTCTTTGAATGTACACTAATTGGCATACATTTAAATGGAATTTAATTGCATATAGCTCTCAAAGGGCCACAAATCAGCAAGATAGCACCCTCAGAAAATTTGGCCCTTCAACTTACATGGTACCATACCAATATCACCTACAGTATGTCTCTTGGTTGTCATGAAATAATATAAGAAAATGTTGGTTCCCCAGTCACATACATACTACATTCACATGCAAACATTGCTTATCTGTACTTCAAACCCAACCAAAGACTGGTACCTCTGGCCTTCTGGAAGTTGCTGAATTACATCTTCCAGCAGCCCAACTAATGGTGGCGCAGCTTATAATTCAGCAGTATTTGCACACCCCCAGATTTCCTACATTGGTTGAATCAGACATTTCCCATCAAAGTATCGTTTGGGTTGTGAAAGCTTAGACTTCAACTGATATTTTTCTCTTGCCACACGATGGCAATTTTACATGGGATTTTTTTTTCCTGAGAACTGAATAAGCAGTAAGTAATTTTCTTGCCAGCACAGTTGTTTCAAGGGCTCCCTCCTCCTCTTCTTTAAAGGGACAAAAAAGAGAAAATATGAAATGAATGTTCTTAGTCGTTCACACTATTTTTTTTTTAAAGAGAGGCTTGCTTGTTTCCAAACAGTATATTCGTATGTTTTTAGTTTTCAAACAACCTGTTATTTAGCCTTTTGTATGGAAACCACCATCATCTGTAATTGTAGTAATAATATTTATCCCACTTGGATAACTCTGAATCTTGAAAGCTGTGTATATTATATATACTTCATGACACCCCAGTGATGGAGGCTGGCTGAACCAATTCAAACACTGCAGAAGGAGAACTTGGAGTGGGCTGAGACTCATAATCAATTCATGGGAAGGAAAAAAAAAATGAGTCAAGAGCTTTTGGCTACAATGTTAAAGCCCAGTTAGTCATACTTCCATGCTGCAGTTACCACTGTGTATTTCTTTCTTGTTCCTTTTCAATGATTAGCTCTGCTTTTACCTTTGAGTGATTAACACATGTTATACTTTATTTTATCATGAAACACTCTGGAATTATTTCCCATCTTCAGTGTTAAAGCAAGGGTTCTTTCAATGTTTTTTCTTCCTAGATAACTTTTTTTATGCTTCAGGATACAAATCCTTATGCTTTGTGCTGTTCAAAATTGGGTTACTTAGCACTTAAAACTTATATATTAAGGTTTAATTGCCTTCAATAAAAGGCATGTTATACAAGCACTGGCAAGATCTATATTTATGTATACTTAATATTAACTGTTCCATGATTTCATCATGTTCTGCATAGCTTGAATTTCCATTTATTTACCCAAATGTCTAATAACCTTTCTGGAATTTAGCGTCGTTAAATTAGGCAATCCTAAATCTTTGGGCTTGGGAAAAATGAGAACTCACCTGTTCAGTTGTGTGCTCTGATTCTGAACATCCCTTCTGGAAAGTCCAAGTTTGACCATCTGATCAAACGACGGATTTCAGTTTAAGAAGGATTAAGATTGATTATGACGGGGACAGACAGTAATATTGAAATAACAACAACGCTTCCTTGATTTTCCCCCAAATAGGTATGCTTTATAATCAGAGATGGGATGCAACCATTTTAACAACTGGTTTGGTGAGAGCGCACTTTACGCGTGTGTGCAGTGTTCAAAAACTACCCATTCTAAGCTTAAAAACGTACCTTCTATGTCAGTGCTGGTAAGTAAAACAGCTGAGGCCAGGCAATCCGCTGTGCCACATGAATCAGCTGAGCTAAAAAACAGGGAAATATAGGATAGAAAAGGGCAGTGGGTGGGGCCAACTGCTCACTGGAACTACCAGTTTGCTAGAACCTGTCTGAACCAGTAGCAGCCCACCACTGCTTGTAATCACTGCCATTATCTGTTGTCATGACTTTGCTGCAGTTACATTTCCCTCTTGCAGTTTCCACATGCTGAAAGGGACATAAACATAGGCCCTTAATTGATTCTAACTGGTTCAGTATTAAGTGGTGAAATGACACAGCATTGAATAGTATATGTCAGCTTCCGTGATTGCCATGTCTGTTGGCTGTTTTGTATTGGCTTCTGCCTTAAAAGGCTGCTCTCAGAAAAGTCAATTTTGGTATCATGACTGGTGCATCTGCTGTTTTCTGAAACAGCGGGGAGGTGAAGAGCTAGAAATGATTTCAAGAGAAATTGCTACCCCTTCTGCTGGATTTCTCTCCTGAGAAATACATTTTAGTCATGGGAAAGGAGCTGTTAATGGTTGAGGAAATAGCTCTTCAGCTTAAGAGTTTTTCTCAGCATTACTTGCTCTGTCACCAGAATATTCTCTTTGGTGAAAATTATTACTCTGTAGACTATGAGGAAAGAGTGTTTCCAAAGGCAGCCTACACATATACTGACATTTTTCTTAAATGTCCAACAATATATTTTCAATGCTAATGTCTCTTTCTCTCCTCTCCTCTGTTTCTTCCTTTCTTTCCTAGTTCTTTCTATACACTTATCCCCCCCCCCCCCGCACATCCATTCTCTTACGAATACTGAAATGTGTCTACTCAGATATTGCTCACTTGGTTTCATAATTGCTGTCACTAAATGGCATTTCCATTCCTCTAAAGAGCAGTTTCTGTATATTGGAGGAATTATACGGAAGCTTTAAAAATACACAAGACTAAACACATACAGTGGTGCAATGATTAAAAGTTAGATTCAGAGTTGGTTGGTCTAAAAAGCCTAATGAGTTATGAAAGCAATCATTCTGCCAATCATTCTTCCACAAAGCATTAGAAAGTATATACTGTATTTATCATACTTTTTGTAGGACCTCTGTAGACCTCTGCCTATTTTTGCATTTAAAAATTTACAGTACACTATATATGATAGCTGTGGTAGCTTTCAATCCATAAGGACTTTCCAGTTCCTCTAATTCTCATGAGTATTTTGCTGATGTTATTTTATAATGCTGAGTTATGCATAAATCTCGCATTACCATATTAATGTATTCAGTAGTGTAATGGATAAGTTGGAGGTCTGATGGAAAATGATCATTTTCTGTTTGCATGCCAATATATGCAGGAATGAAACCTGACACCAATGTAGCATATATCTAGTTGATCACCAGCCCAAGTAGATATTTGGATATTGAATAATTTCACTAGGCAATGTATTTAATAGAACATAACAGATTGCTGTAACTTTGTCCATCAATCTTTTCCCCATATGAAGATCATCTCATCATTTTCTAAGCAACCCCTCATCTCTAGGAGCCATGAAGGTGGCACAGTGGTTAGAATATAATATTGCAGGCTACATCTGACTGCCAGCTGCCAGCAATTCAACAGTTCAAGTCTCACTGGCTCAAGGATGACTCAGCCTTCCATCTTTCCAAGGTCAGTAAAATGAGGAGCCAGATTGTTGGAGCAATAGACTGACTCCCTAAGCCACTTAAAGCAGTATAGAACTCTATTGCTATTACTATCAAAAATATAATATAATAAAAAAAATTGTGCTGAATCCACCGAAGGAACTGATTTAGTGTAGCATTCTACTACAACATCCATAGAACATCCATCTTCTGATTAGTAATAATTGTAACTGTTCAACGCTTCCCAAATTATGTGAAACAAAAAGTATTAGCAAAATTGAATCCAATATTATAAATGGACTGCACTATATCAACAGCAACCTAATCAGAGATCACAAGAATGAATTTCTTTTCGGAAGAAGAGGAGAGGTAGAAGCAATAGGAGCAGCTCAAGAGAAATTATAGTATGACCTGAAAAAGAGCTAATGATAAGGAAGAAAGAATCAGTTGAGCAAGAACTGAGTCTGAGCAGGAAAAAGACTTAGGTATGTTTATGAGTCCCTTGGAATTCCAGAAACCTCTACAGTGAATCCACCCACAGCTTCTGTTTTCAACAAAGGGCTAAATATGAGCAAGATACTTATTATGTTTTTATCTGAGGAACATGTGAAATGGAAGACTAGTCAGAGAAACTTTGATTACAAAAAGTTTCTGATCGAGGCATAGTCAAATGTCAGAAACAATTCAGGATACTGTTCCAGTTTCTGTCATGTTATATGTACTGCTTAAATCTTACTAAACATCCGGCTTCATTTTTATACATTGGTTGCTTATCATTATATCTGAATTCCTGATTTTTTTTCCTTTGTTCTGCCTCTGACAAGGACTTTCAGCCTGGGCAAAACATATATTTTATTGAGAACTAAGGTTGCTTTCTCTTCTGCTGTATCATTCAGCAGAAGCTGCTTGTAGCTACTAGCAAATTGTTGTATATGAATCAAAATATCTGGATTTGCATACATTTCACACCTTTAGGCCTTCCTATCTAGATCCTGTGTAATTATGTAAAATGTATGTTTTGAATAGTTAGTTTTGGGAAGGATTTGGCATCTGTATTTTCCAAATTGTTATTTACAACCATCCTGCTATTCATATTTATTGTACCATTGCTCAATTTATTCTTCTTCACATATTATCCATAAATTAGGGAGATATTCTTTAACTGAGTTCTGACCATAGGAAAAATGCAATCTGAATTTCTTTATATTGGTGCCTAAAAAGACCTCTCTTGTAATCTCTGCTTGTTTTTAACAGTACAATGAGCTTGTCTGTAGCAAGATGAGTGGCAACGAGCAATTTATTAAAATAAGTCACTTTTCTTCTTTAACAAACCTTTCTTCCAGATCCAAATTATTCAGAGATTAATGTATTTATCTACAGAGATTGACTAGTAACTGTTGTGGGGTGGCATTTTCTTGAATTGGGCTGTTTTTGTTGGTTGTCAAGAGCTTTAAGGAGCTGAACAGTTACCAGAGAATGGAAAACCATCCTTAAAGACTACAACATACTTTGTTCAATCTTGCTGTTATTTGGGACAAACTGGGACATGGATTACATGGATGAATAAGAGTAGACTTGGTGTAACAAATCTGGAAAAGTAAAAGATAGTGAAGCTATTTAAGGTTGCTGCTGAAGCTTCCCCTCCTAAGATTGCTTCCTGACAGAAATCGAGGCCACATAGATTAGAAATTACCCACGTATTTTTGCCACTTAGGATGCTAATGCATTTATACAAAAGGCTATGAAACCTTTGTTCCAGGATAGCTGTGTAAACTCTAGTTTTTTAAATATTAGCACAAATATTAAGGCCTGGAGTCTAAAATTAAGGCCTGGAGTCTAAAATAGGAAGAACGGTTATGGAATTTGAGTTTGGCTCAGTGGTGGGATTCAATTTTTTTTTACTACCGGTTCTATGGGCATGGCTTAGTGGGTGTGGCAGGGAAAGGCTACTTGGTGGGTGTGGCAGGGGAAATCTCCAGTCAGAGGTGGTATTTGCTGATTCTCTGAACTACTCAAAATTTCCACTACTGATTCTCCAGAACTGGTCAGAACCTGCTGAATGCCACCTCTGGTTTGGCTAGTCTAGAGAAAAGAAGGATATGGGGGACATGATAGCACTATTCCAGTATTTGAAAAGCGGACACAAAAAGAAGGGGTCAAATTATTTTCCAAAGCACCAGAAGGTAAGGCAAGAAACAATGAATGGAAACGAATCAAGGAGAGAAGCAACCTGGAATTAAGGAAAAACTTCCTAACAGTGAAGACAATTAACCAGTGGAACAGCTCCAGAAGTTGTTGGTGTTTCATCACTGGAGGTTTTTTTTAAAAAAAGAAGAGACTGGATAGTCTCTTATCTGAAATGGTATAGGGCCTCCTGCTCAAGCAGAGGGCTGGAGTAGAAGACCTCCAAGGTCCCTTCCAGCTCTATTCTCATTCTCATTCAGAATAGTATAAGGAATGAGTCATAATTTGAGATGTTTAGTTGATATGAATAAAGGCAGACAGATTGAAGAGACTGCCTTTTGTCCCATGCCATTCTTGCTCTCTTTTAGTTGAAGGCAAACTTTTTTCTATAGGAAGTACCTTTTGATATTGTTGGCAGCTCTCTTAAAATAGAAATATGGGGGTCCATTTTTAATGTATTTTCTGATACAATGTATTAATTTTGGTTCATTTCATTTTACCTTATTTTAAACTGATTTCCATGACGCTGATTAGTCTCTCCATTTCAGAAAACAGCTGTGGCAATACTTCCAAACATGGTATTCTTAAAGTATGCCTATCTATATTATGGAGCATCCAGCATTTCCCCCAATTATTCTTCTCAACCTCAGAGAGAAAAGGCTTCTGCAGATGCAGACTTGATACTTATAGGCAGACTTCTTGAAGTACGCTGCTTTGTTGATTTAAAAAAAAAAGTTTTATTAAAGCTTAGTATAAGGTAAAAATGCAACCCCCTCCCCAAAAAAGTTAGAAAGGTTAAAGAAGAGACTTCTGATTGTTTACAGTGCAGTAGAATACAAAAAATTACATTCTCAAACTTTTGCTTTACATTTCTAGATATTACAAGCCAGAATTATTCATCAAAATAATATAGGCAGGATAAAAATCTAAAAATAAAATAAATAAAACTTGTTCTTTTCACAATGGGTGATATTTCTCCTCTTTTCAAATTAGAAGTGAAAGGTGGGGAATTACACACACACACGCACCTGCAGACACACACAAACACACACACACACACACACACGGATTTTAAAGAGTTTTTCAAGTTAGATTCCAATAGAACAGCATATATATATAGTTCGGGGTTGAACTGCTAAATTTTTTCTCCCTACTCTCTGAATTGTTTTCTGGCAGATGTTTCATTACCAGGCTACTCTAGGTGATCACATAATCTGGATTTTAATGGTGAATTATTTTGGATTTGTTGTTTGTCAATATATGTCAGCAGTTTAGATCTTCAACATGGGACAGAACAACATATAAAATGTTGTTGATATTCTCCATTTGAGAATACCTTCATTGCTAAAACTGGGTAAATCTGTTTCTTGTGGTGAGCTATTGAATTGTATGTGACGTCTTCCCACTAAATCATTTTCCATTTCTGAACTGATTCCTTCTACTTAATGTGGCCAATGAACATCTTACAAAGATATAAAAGGTATGTCCATTTTAGTTGAGATTTCCCTGAGTCTTTCTATGTTTGTGGTTAATTCTTTGCTTCTAATGTTGACATGCTTCATGGCCATAGCTTCTAATTTATCGTTACATTTTGAAGTATTCTTCAGTCCTGATTGCTACCTCTTCTGCAAAGGACAATGAAGAAATCCACCTGGATTGCATTTGAAAAGAAGGGTGCCAAAATCATTGGCCCAAAATATTGTTATATCTCAATGTATGTAACTCATATCACAATTCTGCAGCTCAAAAATGGTACAAGTGTACATGCTGTTCTGTTGTTAGATTAGCCAAAGCTGCATAACATTTTAATTTCTTTTGTTTAAATCTTCAAAAGCATTGATTTTGGGCACTTCAGTCTGGGAGGAGGGTATTAGAAAGAAGTTCACCAACAATTGATGGTGCTGAAGCTCAGGTCTTTATTAGGGTAATAGTCTAAAACATATGTCATTAGGAATGTATAGAGACACAGTAGTATTTATTGGCATTAATGCAAACCTTTTGTAAAAAAAAAAAATCTTAAAGTGATGTGAATATGAAATAGAATGAACCTGATTAGAAAAATGAATCAAACAGATTTACCCATGTTTTTTTTCATATGTTTCATTTCTTACTGTTTTCCACAAATCAGTATTCATTGGATGGTTTATGTCTGAGTGCTTAGTCTTCATTTCCTTATTGTTCTGTCAAAATCAACCCATATTTGATGGTAGAAGTGGCAAGAGAAGTACTGAAATATCTTAAGGCTTGGATTTATACCTATCTTCCTCATTAATAAGAAGATTAGAAATATGTTATCCACTATTTACAATACAGGTAAAATACCTTTATATGTGTATTAAAAGCAATGTGCATATGTGTGTGTATGCACACACACACACACACACACATTTTAAGTGCCTTTCCTTTCCCCTTCCCCTTCTTTTCCTCCTCCTCCTTCCTCCTCCTCCTCCTCTTCTTCTTCCTCTTCTTCTTCTTCTTCTTTCTCCTCCTCCTCCTCCTCCTCCCAAGGATGCTCGTAATTGCCTGGATAAGACCCCAAAGTGTTGTTGATGAGACTTTACAGGTGATTTGCCACTGCTTCTTGCTAGAGCTGAGAAAAAGTGACTGGCCCAAATTCACACACTGGACTTCATGCTTAAACTGGGACTAGAACTCACAGTCATCCAATTTCTAAGCTGGTGCCTTAACAACTATACCAACTAGCCAGAGCTGGTATTCAGCAGCTTCTGACAAGTTCTGGAAAACAGGTAGCGGAAATTTTGAGCAGTTTGGAGAACCAGCAAATATCACCTCTGACTAGCCCCACCTCCATCTATTCTCTGCTCCCTGGGACCCAGATGATTGGCTGGGTCTTCTTTTGTTGCCATGCATAGGAGAACGGAGCTGGAAAACAGGTTAGTGGGGTGGAGAGGGAATGGGATTTTGCAGTAACTGTTGTGTATGTATATAAGTAATAAAATGTGAGCTTGGAGTAAGTGCAGGGTTCTGGCCCTGCACTTCTGATTGGCTGTTAAGGGGAATTGGCCCGTTCCGGGGAATCCGATTGGCCCTTAACAGAGAGTTCCCATTGGATATAAAAGCTAGCATTCCTGGCTTGTTATTGGTTAAAACGTTACAAGGGTTGCCTATATAAGGCAGGGTTTACTGCTGTTATACAGAGAAGTCACGATGTAAATAAAGAGCTGAAGTTCACCGTTCAGAGGCTTGTCTCCATTCATTCTCACCCATGCTCAATACTTAACAGTAACCTTCCCCTGCCACATCCACCAAGCCATACCATGGCCACAAAGCCACGCCCACAGAACTGGTAGTAAAAAAAAATGAATTCCACCACTGCAACTGGCTCTTCTACCAAAGTGTCATGCATTAATAGTAATCTATTTTGTATAATCTTGGATAAATATTAATTTTTCATCCCCATCATTTATGCAGCACCCTCTTTATTTTTCATTACAATATATCTCTTTACCATTTTCTTGACAATATATTGGAATGATTAACTTTGCTAGTAGTGAAAGAAAACCAGCAGCATTACTACCAAGTGTGATATGATATTATCTACAAATGTAGTGCTTGGTCATCACCCACTGATGCACATTTGAAATTCATACCATTAGAAAAGTTGCAAATGTGGGATATGAAATTTGGTTTCGGACTTATTAACTGGCATTCTTCATGCTGAATTTCAGTGACCCACAGCGACAAACCTTTGCCCTCATTTCAAAGACTTTCTAATCAATGGTTCTCAATGTAATGTACAATCTTTTTAGTTACAGTCAAGTCCAAAGCAATTTGGTGCTCCCACATGCTTGTATTAAGTTTGTGATTAAAAGTTCATACCATTAACAAAATTTCTTCCTTGTGACCTGTATTGGAAGATTTTCCCCCCACACTAAAGAAAAGTAGCATTAGAAATAGTTCAAATGCTTCTTATGCTTTGGATATATAGTACGTGACTGAAATGTAAAATGAATGAGTTTTGAAGAAGCAAATGTGTTCTAACGTCTAACATCAAAACGGCCCAAAATCTGGCTGCATGTCAAATGGAAAATAAATTACTATGGCATGAACATGCAGAAAAGTATTACAGATATTTATGTGCTTATAAATATAGCCTAATGTACAAGCAAAAGTGATTTAGGGGATGTCATCATGACAATATGCTACCAGGGACAAACTATAATATATTCTAAGGCAGGGGTGTCAAACACAAGGCCTGTGGGGCCATCCTGGAAAATGTAAGGGGCTGGCCTGGAAAACATCAGGCCAGTGTGGCTTTGGGCTGGTCTACCCAATGCGAAGAGGAAACATGCCAGCAATTTGGGGAGTGACATCAAGCTAGCCATGTCTATCCAGTCAGCCATGCCTACCCAGTCACTCATGTCCAGTGAGTGGCATCAAGCTAGCCATGCCCACTAAGTTGGCCACACCTATTCAGTCGACCACGCCCACCTGGCCCATCAAGGTCAACCACAGCCCTGATATAGCCCTCAATGAAGCTAAGTTTGACACCCCTGTTCTAAGGTGTATCATGGTGATGAAGAACCATGGTGGTACAGTGGTTAATATTGCAGGTTAATTCTGCTGACTGCTGGCTACCAGCAGTTCGGCAATTTGAGTCTCACTGGCTCAAGATTGACTCAGCCTTCCATCCTTCTGAGGTTGGTAAAATGAGGACCCAGATTATTGGGGGCAATATGCAGAGTCTATAAATTGCTTAGAGAAAACTGTAGAGCACTGTGAAATGATATATATGTTTAAGTATTATTACTATTGGTACTGTTTTGGTGACAACATTGTCTTTGATGTGGTACTGATACTGTATTTTCCCCCACCCCACCCCTGAGAAGAGCAGATGGTAAATCTTAGATGGAATTAATATAAACGTGAGGCAAGTAGCTAAAGTAGCTATGTATTGAAGGGATATCAGTGAAAATTTGTATAACTTTTTTTCTAGCAACATTCAGTTTCATTCAACTCTAGAAAGAATAGGATACTTTGGTGGCATTCATTGATGAAACTGGCATATGAGGCATTCCACGGTGATTTATGGAATGTTAATAGTATATCATGCATTCTAGTAAACTGAGTATTTTGCCAAATCCTTATGACTTGTTAGCTAGCATTTTATCATGACAACATTGTATCCAAAACATCACAAAACCTAATCCAGTTATGAACCCAAATGATTTATAATACTTAGTCACACCACTGATATGCTAAGTAATAAATAATTGCTGAGGATGCATGAAATCAATGCAAGAGCAAGAAAGAAATTGGGGTTTTGTTTTGTTTACTTTGTTTGCTGATATTTCAAAGTAGATGGCAAACTGACAAGCCAGAGAATGTGAAGAAAGCAGCACCATAAGGCAGAAACACTAGGAGAACCACTTTGCTGACCAAATTGTGGTCAGTGCAGAGAAACAATACGTACAGCCAAAGATACAGATAACTAAACCATGATATGAGTGCAGTAGAGAATTGCAAATAATAGAGGACAACATTGAATCAGATCCTGAAAGTAATGAAAGAGGAAGGGAATTGGGACCTGATGCACATCCTTTTATTTGTAGATCTGAGTAAGACACTGATTCTGTCTAAGCCATGTTCATAAGTACAGGAGCTTAAAAAAATTACTGTAGAAGTCCATCAGATTTATTATCATACAAGGTATACTTTTGAGTGCTACATTTCATATAGTTTCATAAGCTATTTCAGGAAGCTACAATGTGCTTTAATGTACGTACAAATTGTTCAATTTTTTGCACATTTTCATAAAGATACCACATTTGCATTGTTTGTATACAATGCATAGTGATAATTTTCAAATATAGAAGCATATGGAATTATCCATCTGGATACTTTTACTGCCAAAAGAGCTTTTTTTAAGTCACAGAATGTATAGCATCTAAATGAAAATAAGGTAACCCAAATACGCAAGAAGGGAATATGGCAAGGGAATATGACCAAATCTAATTGGGGACTATTCATATTTTCCAAAACAGAAACATACAAAACTCAAGAAAATAAAATAAAATCTGTACCCTTTTCAATTTTGGAAAAGTGAACACAAAAAATATTACTCCAGGGTAGCTAAGGATATTGCTTGCATATATCAAGATCAGTCTATTAACAAGCAAAGATTTCAAAACGCAGGTAACTCTTTCTAAAATAACATGTGCATGATCAAGTGAAAATACTGAGCCAAAGGAGTAGTGATTTGATTCCGGTTAATTATTTAATTTTACATTTACTGTAACTAAACTTCCATCAAACTTTATAAATTCCAACTATATATTGATGTGTATAAGTGTATTTTTTTGAAAGTGGGGAAGATATACCTTTAGTGCAACAGAAATTAGAAGGACAAGTTGAAAAGGCGAGCACCTAATTTTTTTTAAGGGGAAAGGGAAATCTTAGAAAATTAGAAGGAATAAAATACTAAAGGGAAAGTGAAGCATTGTATTTCTCCACTAGAATGCAACACCCTTAATCTTCCCTGAACAGCTTTCTGAATAACCTTTTCGCTGACTCAGCAATACACTTATATTGGGTGAGAACAAGTTGGAGGAAGAAATTTGTGGAAATATTTCCCATTGTTATTAAGGCTGATAAATTCTTGGTGTTCATCAACGTATATGACTTTATGGAGATCATTGAGCAGTAGTAAATACAATGAAGGTTGGGGATGTCAAACTCACATCATCATGTCAGTGTCACGTGATGCATCGGGACTTTATCCTCTTTGCTAAATTAAAGATGTGGACGTGGTCAGCACGTGACGCATCTGGCTGGGAATTTGACAGCCCTGGTGTAGGTGATTAGCTGATTAGTATTTTCCCACTATATTTGTTCAATGTCTTGCTTTGTTTTTAGGCCAGCATAGCAAGTTTTCTTTCTCACTTTCTTCATATGAATGGCTTCATCCTCATTCCATTGACATCTACCAAAAGTCTCCCTGCAAGCCAAGATCTGAAATCCAAAACTCCAGACACGGAATAATAGTTTTTAAAATAAAAATGTCAAATTCATATTATTTGTAGACTGAAAATTGTTATTACAGTTTCTACTGGGTGTATGCAGTTCTTTAAGTAATCTGCATTCCCTCCCATCTGCCAATAAATCTGGGCCTAATCTCTAAAATTAGGTTTAGGGCAGGGGTGGGCTTCAAAAATCTGAGCAAAGGGTTCTCTGTCTAGTTGCTGGGTGTGTCAAATTTGAGGCATGAGTGATAATGAATGGAGATAAGCCAGTTAACGGTGAACTTCAACTCTTTTTATTACACAGTGACAGCTCAGAAAAACAGGGCAGCCACGACCCTCTTATATAGATAACCCAATAACTATTTAACCAATAAGAACTCAGGAGCACTTGCTCCATTGAACCAATACGAAGGCTCTGTTAATGGCCAATCAGATTCCCTTGAACGGGCCAATCCGATCCTGCCATTAGACAGCCAATCAGAAGTGCAGGGCCAGACCCCTGCACTTAACTCCAAGCTCCAAATAACTTTATTACATTCTATGCATTCACAACACCCCTTCCCCCTGGCTTCTTTTTACAGGGCGCAGTTACATCGTCCTTTAGATTGGACGGTTGCTTTATTAGTCTGTTCGACTTCCGCTGCGCGTCCTGCTTTTGGCTACCATTCTGCTGAAGTAGATCGTTGTTTAGCGAAGGGGTTTCTTCAGGTTCAGCATTCACGTTTCCGTTCTCTCCGCTATTGTCGGTAACTTCTTGAGGTAGACCTACTACCATCTCTAGATCTCTTTCCTGTGTCTCTCTTCCGCTATCGATTCTTCCGAACAGGTTTTCTTCTATCGAGGTTTCGTCTTCTTCTGTATCTCCCCCCCCCTCAGCTTGGTCATAAGGGAATTCGGAATTGTCTGAACGGAGCCGTGATCGTAACTGATCGATATGGCGTTTCCAAATTTTGTCGTCGAAGCATTTTACAATGTAGGATCTTGGGCCAGTTACACGTATGATTGTTGCTTCAACCCACAGCGGATCACCGGACAGGTTTTTAGCGTATACGCAATCGCCTACCTGGAAGGTACAGCATCGGCTGCTGGATCCGAGTGGTTTTTCCAGCTCATAAGCTAGGTGTAACCGGTCGAGGTGGGAACGGAGCCTGCGTCCCATTAGCAGTTCAGCGGGAGTTTTATTAGTGACGCTGTGCGGTGTGATGTGTTGTCGGAAGAGGATTCGGTTGATTTTGTCATCGATGTTATCATAGTCTATTTTCTGCAAAGTCTTTTTAACGAATTGAACCATGCGCTCAGCCCTTCCATTGGTAGCAGGATGCACAGGCGAGGTGAGCGCATGTCAGATGCCGCGGTCAGTGAGGTATTGCTCGAAGGACAGCGTGGTAAATTGGGGCCTGTTGTTGGATACCAGAACGTCTGGCAGTCCGTGGGTCGCAAACAGTCTTTCCAGTCTTTTGATGACTGCTTCGGTGGTCGTGTTGGTCATATGGTGAATCTTGAGCCAATTCGAGTAGGAGTTGACGGTTAGAAGGAAGGTGTGGCCTTTGGTCGGCCCTGCAAAATCCAAGTGAATACGGGACCAGGGTCCTCATGGCGTTTCCCACTCAGTTGGAATGGCTTTTGGTGGGGCGTTGNCCGGGATGGCCATCGTGCAAGGTTCTGAGTACTGCTTTCTGGAGTCGTTCTGGAACAACGACTCTATCGCCCCAGATGACACAGCCCTTTTGTGAGAACAACTCTGTTTGCCGGGTTTTGAATGGTGTGAAGTCGTCTGATAGCTGGTCCAATGGCCATCCCCGTTCTACCCAGCTCAGGACGCGCGCTAAGGTGGGGTCATGTTTGGTTTCCCTCGCGATATCTCGGGCGGTTAATGGCGGTGCATGCAGCGATTCGATTTG
>BHEV01029913.1:0-22920 GCA_004319985.1 Emydocephalus ijimae | reverse complement strand
CAGGAAAGCTTGGAGATCAGTCTTATTTCTGGGCCTTGGGGCGTTTTTGATTGCCTTTAGCTTGCTATCGGTGGGGTGAATTCCCTGTTTATCGATTAAGTACCCCAAAAATTCTACTTTATCCGTACACAGTTGACACTTATTTTTTTTTACTTTAAGGCCAAAGTTTTTAAATTTCTGGAGAACCAACCTCAGGCGCTCCTTTAGTATTTCTCTAGTCGGAGCAGCAATTAAAACGTCATCAAAATATGGTACAACCCCTTTTATACCCTGTAATAGTCTCTCCATCAAGCTCTGAAAAATTCCCGGGGCCACTCTAACTCTGAATTGGAGTCGGATGCACTTAAAAGCACCTCGGTGCGTAATGATTGTTTGTGCCTCTGCCATTTTTTTATCTACAGGCAGTTGTTGGTATGCCTGTGCTAAATCCAGTTTAGCAAAGACTTTTCCGCCCCCCAGGGAATGGAGAAGGTGTTGTACCACCGGTACTGGGTAAGCGTTCTGCTGAAGGGCGTGATTCAGGGTGGCTCGGTAGTCCCCACAAATTCTTAATGATCCATCCGGCTTAATGGGTGTTACGATTGGGGTTTCCTAGGGAGCATGGTCGGTTGGTTCTAACACACCCTGGACTATTAATTTATCAAGCTGCTCGTCAATCTTTGGTTTAAGGGCAAATGGAACTTGACGAGGCTTAAGGCGGATGGGAGCTACTTTGGGGTTAAGGTTAAATGATATTGGGGTCCCCTTGTACTCGCCTAGTTTGTCGGCAAAGACGTCCTGGAATTCCCGGACGAGGGCCTCTTCCCAGTCGTCGCTGTTGGTTCGGTGAATGCCGGCTACTTCAATCCCAAGTGGAGCGAACCATTGGAGGCCTAAAAAGCTAGGCCGATCCCTGTCGACTACGGTCAATGGTAAGGATGCAGTACGATTTTTAAATGAGACACGGACTTGGCTGGATCCAATGACTGGAATTCGATTTCCCTGATAGTCTTTGAGTATAATTCGTTGGAATCTGAGGTCTTGCCGCCGGACGGCAGTAATTAATTGTTTAAGAGTCTTCCAGGAAACCATCGAGAGGGACGATCCTGAATTGACTTCCATCACGCAGGGCTGGTTTTTGATGGCGACCTTTACCCGGATCTTCTTGGTGTCTAATGATGAGGCGTGACCAATCGTAATGGTTTGGTGTGCCTCTTCTCATTTCGTTGAATGGGCTAGTGGTTTGTTTCTGTAGGAGTGGTTGTTCCATTGGTGGTTCAAGGGTTCCCAATTCACAGGTCGGTTTCCTGCAGTTTGGTGGTAGTTGTTCCTCTCTGAGGTGGGCTGGATCCTTGCTTGCTTCTACAGACTCTTCCGATGTGGCATCTCTTTCCGCAAACATGGCAGAGCACGTTGAGGAATTTGTAGTCTGATCGTGGGTGGTTTGCCCCACAACCAGCGCAGTGATATTGCAATCTCTGGTTACATTGATAGCGTTGGTCTCGTTCAGACCGGAGCCGGTTGACTTCTTCCTCATCACTTTCTGATGACGATTCGAGGTCCTCATGGTGGGTTGCTGTTGCATGTCCCTCAAGGTGAGGTGAGGCTTCGCCGGCGAGTTGGCGGAGCGGGGCGTGGGTGCGGCGCATTCGTGCAGCCGACTTCCTGGTTGCTTCTGCTGCAGTAGCGTCAGCGATGGCATCTGTAAGGCTAATGTCGCCTTTTGCCATCAGCTTACTCTGCAGTGTTGGTGCATCTAGTCCCAGAACTATTCGGTCTCTCAGGGCCTCTTCGAAGTCGGCGAACCCACAGAGGCCTCCCAGATTCTGGAGATCTGCAATGAAATCTGCAACGCTTTCTCCCTTCCGCTGGTCTCTTTGGTAAAATTCATGTCTTCGGACAAGTGTTGGTATGGTAGGTGCATAGTGGGCCCGTAGAAGGGGCTCCAAGATGTCTCAGTCCATGGACTTCACTTCAGCCGGTTTCGCTAGTGCCTTGGCCATCTTAAACACGGTTGGCCCGCAGTGAGTCAGGAATACCGCTCGCTTTTTTCCAGTAGTGGCATCCTTCAAGTTGTTGGTCTCCAGAAACATCTGGAATCGGTCCATATATGAGTCCCAGTCTTCTTGTGCCGGGTCGAATGGAGTGGGTGGTATGATGCTGCTGGACATGGTTCAGCCGTTGGTGCGTCTTCAGCCACGTGCTCTGTTTAGCGCTCTGTAGTGCTCAGTCAGCTCTGACGTCTCCGAATCCCACCCTCGTCACCAGTGTTAAGTTCTGCGCAAGGGCACAAGAAGTGGAGACGAGACGATGAACAGTGAACTTCAACTCTTTATTTAACATTGTGGAACAGAGCAAAAACGGCAGCAACAGCCCTTTTTATAGGCAAGCTGCTGATCAAGTAACCAATAAGAAACGGGAAGCGCTAGCTCCCTTAACCAATGAAAGAGGCCCACTAATAGCCAATCAGATTCTCCTGAACAGACCAATCCGATATCACTATTATCAGCCAATCAGAAGTGCAGGGCTAGAACCCTGCACTTTTCTAAAGGTTTTAATAATCTTTATTTAAGCACTTTTATTAATTCATAACAGGATCATGATTCATGTTCATTACAGATAGTCCTTATTTATTGACTGCAACGGGGGCCAAAACTAGGTTACTAAGCAAGGCAGTTGCTAAGTGAAAAGCATGTGATTGTGACTAGAATTATGATTTGACTTCACTTTTCCTTTGCTTCTTGCTACTTCCTTCAAGTGAACTGCATTTCTTCTCTGTGAGGGAATCTTGGTGTGGGGTAAATAAGTAAGTGAAAATAAGAACAGAGAGCTGTTGCAAAGGGTTTAAATGTAAGGACTGGTCACAAAGGTTTTTTTTAGCATCACTTTGAATAGTCACTAAATGTTGCTAAATAAGGACTGGAATCATCGTGTAGGCTGGTGCATGTTTATCTAATTGTAATTTCTGTGCAGCATTAGGGCAAGAAGAAGAGGTGAAAGATAAGGAGAAAAGGCCATTTTCTTTCTGAAAATATTTGAATTAGAGCTAGTAAATTTAGACAATCAGTAGATGGTGGTAAATAAGTATTTTTTTTTCTGTATTTCTTTTCTGACAGTAGAAATTAGGATCATTGCAACTTAGGCCTGGCAGCCTTAACTTACACATACCTCTGAGATGCTTTGAGAGAAACCCAAAAATATGTTTAAGGAATGCTGACATCTAGTGGCTGCACACTACTCCTGGCCTTTGACTAAAGCTAGCCAATATAGATTTCTCCCATCTGGTGTCCAGTCCTGGTTTAGCTGATGATTAAGTTACAAAAACCAAACACCATAATTTGGGTAAAAAAAGAGACAAAGAATAATATGCTTCTTGGAAGTAAGACACTCATAGTGTTGCTAGTTCTTATGATCAGAATGATACAACTGGATTGTTTCTTGATAAAAGTGCTGTGATGGAAAACAATGCAATTGGTGTTCTTGAGAATAAAATCAGAACCAGTGGATGGAAAATACAGTGAGCAGATAGCAGCTAATGCTTTGGAGAAATATTTTATTAGAAATAATATCACAGTAGTAATGGGGGTCTTTAACTACATTGACATAAACTGGGAGACAACTTCTGCATCAAGTGGGAGATTGAACGGATTCCTGACCAACCTAGCTGACAATTTTCTCATCAAAAAGAGATCATGCCAATGAAATCTTATTTAATTCTTTGATAAAGTGACTAAATTAATGGACTAGCAAAATGCAGTAGACATAGTATACCTGGATTTCAGTAAGATATTTGATGAAGTATCTTAACCTATCACAACCTACTTCTTGGTAAGCTAAAAGTTGGCATCATCAACAGATGGATTTGTAACTGACTGACAAATCAGACTCAATATGTAGTCCTCAATGGAACTACATCTACATGGAAGGAGATGAGCAGTGGTATACCCCAAAGTTCCATTTTAGGCCCAGTACTCTTCAACATCTTCAACAACAATTTAGATGAAGGAATAGAAAGGGAATTCATCAAATCTGTAGAAGACCCTAAGCTGGCAAGAATAGCCAACACTCCAGAAGATAGTCTTAAGACCCAGATGAATCTCAACAAGCTTGAACACTTGGCCCTATCTAACATAATGAAATTCAATCTAGAGAAAAGAAAGGTGTTACACTGAAGCAAGAAAAATAAAATGTACAAGTGCAGTTTAGGTGAAACTGGCTTAATAGCACTAACTGTGAGAGGACAATGGACAAACACTTAAATATGAGCTAGTAGCATGTGGCAATGGCACTTGCATTAACAGAGGGATAAAATCAAGATCATGTGAAGTATTAGCACTGTTTATAAAGCCTTAATAAGATTACACTTAGAATAATGCATCCAGTTTTGGTCACTGCATTATAAAAAAGATGTAGACTTTGGAAAGTGTAGAAAAGAACAACAAAGATAATTAGGGGGTTGAAGGCAGAGGTGGCATTTAGCATGTTCTGACCATTTCTGGAGAACCGGTAGTGGAAATTTTGAGTAGTTCAGAGCAGGGGTCACCAACCTTTTGAACCCCAGGGACCACCAAACTCATAATTTTAAATCCCGGGGAACACTAATATGAATTTTGACTGATGGTGGCTTGCTGACATTGGTGGGAGAGAGAGAGAGAGAAAGAGATCTGATCTAACACCCCCCCCCTCTCTCTCTCACACACACACACACAGATAGGGGTGGGATTCAAATTTCTTAACAACCGGTTATATGAGTGTGGCCGAATTTGAGGGTGTGGCTTGGTGGTCATGTGACTGGCTGGGTATGGCTTGTATGTAAATATTATAAATATTTATATAAATATTGAATTTTTTTCATAAAAAAGAGCAACTTTTACTCAAAATCAGGCAAAGTAGACAGGCAGATTGAGTTGCTCACAGAATCACAGATTCACTCAGAGATATATCTTTCTGCCATCAGCTACCTGAGTGCACTGAATAATAGAAACTTCAGTCCTAAGGAAGATTCGGCTTTGCTTAAAAGCAGAGCCAAAGATCTAAAGATTAGCTAGAAAGCAAGAAATCCAATGGTTTCCTGCTTTCTAGCTAATCTAAATCTCTCGGCACAGCAGAAGAGCTGGTGGTCAGGGGAAAAAAAAGGAAAAATAGCAATTTAGCAGGCAAGTTTGCCAGGTAAGGAGTGAGTGGGCAGGGAGGGTTCCTGCAGGCCATGTGGGCAGCGCAGTCTTCTGTTCCCATGCAGCCTGGATTAATTGCTTTGGGGGGTGCTCTATGGGTGACATTTCTCTGCTGCCCACCAAAATTTTCTTGTGGACCACCAGTGAGCCACAACCTACTGGTTGGCATCCACTGGTTCAGAGAACCGGCAAATACCACCTCTGACTGGGCCTGCCCCATCTATTTTCTGCCTCCTGATTGGCTGGGTCTTCTTTGGTTTCCCTGCACAGGAGAACGGAGCTGGAAAGCAGGTTAGTGGGGTGGGGAGGGAATGGGATTTTGCAGTAACCTTCCCCGATGATTGGGAAGAGAATGGAGATTTTACAGTATCCTTCCCCTGCCATGCCCACCGAGCCACACCCACAGAACTGGTAGTAAAAAAAATTTGAATCCCACCACTGGTTGAAGGCTAAATGTATGAAGAATGATTGCAAGAATTGGGTTTGTCTAGTCTGGTGAAAAGGACTAGGAGGGATGACATGATAGCAGTGTTCCAATATTTGAAGGGAGGGCAATCTATTTTCTAAAGCAAAGAGGAGGGAGTCAACTTGTTTTCCAAAACACCAGAAGACAAGAAGAAACAACTCATGGAAACTAATCAAGGAGAGAAGCAAAGAACTAAGAAGAAATTTTCTAATATTGAGAACCATTAGTCAGTGGAACAACTTGCCTTTAGAAACTGTGGGTAAAATTACCTAAATAATTTTATTCACTCTGACCAAAATGGATTTCTGCCAAAGAGACAAATTAAAGACAATATGAGAGTAATTTTGGACACTTTGGAATACTACGAGGCACACCCTGGAAAACAAATGGCTTTGGTATTCTTAGATGCACAGAAGGCATTTGACAATGTGAATTGGCAATTCATGTTATTACAGCTGGAACAGATGGGTTTTGGTAAAAAAATTCATCCAAGCAATAGAAGCTATATATCATAAGCAAACAGCAAAGGTAATGATAGAGGGAGAATTAATGGACTCTATTGATATAAGAAAAAGAACAAGACAAGGGTGCCCACTGTCACCTTTGTTGTTTGTGTTAACCTTGGAAGTGCTAAACAGAAATATTAGAGAAGAAAAGGACATAAAAGGGATGAAAATTAAAAAAGAAGAATTTAAATTGCAAGCATTCGCAAATGATCTGGTTTTCACCTTAGAAGACCCACTAGAAACAGCATTAAAATTGATAGAAAATATAGAGGTATATGGGAAGGTGGCTGGTTTGAAAATAAACAAAGACAAAACAAAGATTTTGACAAAGAATATGTTATCAAGACAAAAGGAAGAACTGGAGGATGTATTAAAAATCCAAGTCACAAATAAGATCAAGTTCTTGGGGATACATTTGACAGCAAGATATAGTACACTAAAAGAGAATAACTATATTAAACTTAAGCAGCAGATAGCGCTAGATTTGGCGAAATGGGAAAATTTACAACTGTCATTAATAGGGAGAATATCAACAATCAAGATGAATATATTACCCAGAATTTTATATTTGTTTCAAACAATTCCAATTGGGCTTGGAAAAGATTATTTTGAAGATTTAAATAAAATTGTGTTGAAATACATATGTCGAGGTAAGAAAGTGAGAATAAAATTAAAACTTTTTAAAAATTAAAACTTTTGCAAGATGCTAGAATAAGAGGAGGATTTGGTTTGCCTAATTGGGAGTTGTACTACCAAGCTACAAATTTGATGTGGGTTAAGGAATTGATAACATTAAAAAATGCTAGATTGTTGACATTAGAAGGACATGATTTGCTGTTGGGGTGGCATGCTTTTTTATGGTATAAAGGAACTGAAACACAGGGGTACTTTAGAAGACATTATATACGGGAGTCTCTATGGTTAAACTCGGAGAAGACTAAAAGGCAATGTTATTTGAAAATTCCAGTCTGGCTATTCACTATTGAACACTGGCGACGAGGGTGGGATGCGGAGACGATAGAGCTGACTGAGCACTCATCGAACAATACAGAGCACGTGGCTGAGAGCGCAAGCAACAACCGGCAGGATGACCAGCGGCGCCATACCACCCGCTCCATTTGACCCGGCAAATGAAGACTGGGATTCGTATATAAACCGTTTCCAGATGTTCCTGGAGACCAACAATCTGAAGGATGCTACGCCTGGCAAGAAACAAGTGGTATTCCTGACCCATTGCGGGCCCGCTGTTTTTAAAATGGCTAAGGCGCTTGCAAAACCGGCGGAGGTGAAGACAATGCATTGGGATAACCTCGCGCCGATCCTCCAGGCCCATTATGCACCCCCGGTGCCAACACTCATCCGAAGACACGAGTTTTACCAGAGGGACCAAAAATGAGAGTGTTGGAGACTTCATCGCCGACCTCCGGAAACTGGGTGGACTCTGTGGTTCGCAAACCTTGAGGAAGCAATGAGAGACCGAATAGTTCTGGGATTAGATGACCACACATTACAGAGCAAGATTATGGTGAAGGGAGACATCAGCCTCGCAGATGTCATCGCTGACGCTACTGCAGCAGAAGCAACCAGGAAGTCAACCGCTCGAATGCGTCGAGCGAACGCACTGCACCGCCAACTTGCTAGTGATAGTCTGCCTTCCTCTGAGAGGCACACTACTACCGCCCATCATGAAGACCTCGAATCCTCATCAGACAGCGAGGAAGAGGAGATCAACCGGCTATGGTCAGAACGTGACCAACGATACCAACGGAACCAGAGATTCCCGTGCCAATGCGCTGGTTGTGGGGCAAACCACCCATGAGCAGACTGCAAATTCCTTGACGCACTCTGCCGCTCCTGTGGAAAGAGAGGCCTCATTGCAAAGGTCTGCAGAAGCAAGCGAGGGTCCAGTCCAATCCGGAGAGAGAATAATCTCCGCCAGGCTACAGGCAACCCACCTGTAAATCGGGACCGCCTGAACCACCAATGAAACAACCACTACTACAGAAATCGAGCACCTGCCACTTCAACTAGACAGGAAGAGGCACACCAAACCATCACTATCGGCCACGCTTCGTCCCTGGATGCAAGGAAGATCCGAGTAAAGGTCGCTATTGAGAATTGACCTTGCACAATGGAAGTCGACTCGGGGTCGTCCCTATCAATGGTCTCCTGGAAAACCCTCAAACAGCTGATCCCTGCCATCTGTCGCCAGGACCTCAGCACTCAAAGAATCATATTAAAGGACTACCAAGGAAACAGAATTCCAGTTGTCAGTTCCAGCCACGTCCAAGTATCCTTCAAAGACCGCACCGCAACGCTACCTCTGACCGTCGTCGATCATGACCGGCCCAGTTTGCTAGGTTTACAGTGGTTCGCCCCACTCGGGATTGAACTAGCTGGCATCCACCAAACCGGAAGCAATGACTGGGAAGAGGCCCTCGTCCAGGAATTCCAGGACGTTTTCACAGAAAAGTTAGGCAAGTACAAGGGGAACCCTATATCATTTAATCTCAGACCCGATGTAGCTCCCATTCGCCTTAAGCCTCGTCGGGTGCCTTTTGCACTGAAGGCAAAGATTGACAAGCAACTGGACAAATTAATAGCCCAGGATGTATTGGAACCGATTGACCACGCACCATGGGAAACCCCAATAGTAACACCCATAAAGCCAGATGGATCGTTAAGAATTTGTGGGGATTACCAGGCCACCCTAAATCACGCGCTTCAGCAGAGCGCTTACCCAGTACCGGTGGTCCAACACCTTCTTCACTCCCTGGGTGGCGGAAAAATATTTGCGAAATTGGACTTAGTTCAGGCGTACCAACAGCTACCCGTAGATGCCAAGNGTATCAACAGCTACCCGTAGATGCGAAGACTGCAGAAGCCCAGACTATAGTCACACACAGAGGTGCCTTTAAGTGCAATAGACTCCAATTCGGAGTAAGCGTGGCACCAGGCATTTTCCAAAGTCTGATGGAGAGACTATTACAAGGCATAAAAGGGGTCGTGCCTTATTTTGAGGACATCTTAATAGCTGCCCCTACTAGAGAATTAATAGAAAAATGACTCAGAATGGTTCTCTAAAAATTTAAGGACGCCGGCCTGAAAGTAAAAAAAGACAAGTGTCAACTTTGTACGGAGAGGGTGGAGTTCCTTGGATACCTTCTCGACAGACAGGGAATCCACCCTACCAAAAAAAAACTAACTGCAATCAAAAACNCCAAGCCTTCCTGAGACTCATTAACTTTTATAACATCTTCTTGCCCCAGAAGGCGACCGTAGCTGAGCCCCTACACAGACTTCTCGACAAAAAGGCTTCCTGGGTCTGGGGACAGCGTGAAGAACGACCATTTCAACAAGTAAAAAACCTCTTAACTTCTGATGCTGTATTAATACAATACAACGAGACTCCACCCTTAATGGTTACCTGTGACGCCTCACCATTCGGAGTGGGAGCCATCTTAAGCCATGTCCTGTCAAACGGTAATGAGGCACCAATTGAGTTCTTTTCGAGAACTTTGTCTAAGACTGAAAGGAACTATAGCCAACTTGATAAAGAGGCTCTCGCCATTGTGTCTGCAATTAAACGTTTCCATGAGTATGTCTATGGAAGACCCTTTGCCATAATTACAGACCACAAGCTGTTACTCGGCATTTTAGCGGGAGACAAACCAACTCCCCACATCTTATCACCAAGAATGACACGTTGGTCAGAGTTTTTAGCCGCATACGACTACCAACTGCAACACTGTCCGGGGAAAGCCATTCCCCACACTGACGCCTTGAGCCGTTCTCCGCTACCAGAAGTCATAGATGACCCAGCTCCAAACCTAGCTGTATTGCAAATCGAGACTCTTCAGTCACCACCGCTGACCGCACGAGACATCGCCTCGGAAATGAAGAAGGATCCTTCTTTGGCACGTGTCCTCAGCTGGGTGGAACGAGGTTGGCCTGACAACGAACCCAACGACACCTTCAAGCTGTTCAGAAACCGACAGACAGAACTGTTCTCCCAAAAGGGCTGCATCTTGTGGGGAGACAGAATCGTCATCCCGGAGAAATTACAACATAAAGTTTTTAAAATGTTGCATGATGGACATCCAGGCATCGTGCCAATGAAGGCATTGGCAAGGAGTTACGCGTGGTGGCCAGGCATAGATAAGCAGATAGAAGCCTGGGTAGCTACATGCAGCAAGTGCCAGGAAACTCGCGCCGCTCCTCCCAAAACACCCCCAACTCAGTGGGAAACACCTCGTGGTCTCTGATCCCGCATCCACATCGATTTTGCGGGACCCATAAAAGGACACACTTTCTTTCTAACCATGGATGCCTATTCCAACTGGCTCGAGGTCCATAAAATGAAAAGCACCACCACGGAAGCGGTCATTAAAAAACTAAACAAGCTATTCGCTACCCATGGATTGCCGGATGTCCTGGTCTCTGATAATGGCCCTCAATTCACTGCCCTGGCATTCGAACAGTACCTAGCAGACCGGGGCATCCGCCATGCCTTAACATCGCCAGCTCACCCTGCGGCCAACGGCAGGGCTGAGCGAATGGTCCAATTTGTAAAGAAAACTTTACACAAGATGGAACAGGGAGACATTGACGACAAGATAACCAGGATGCTTCTCCTCCAACATATCACTCCAAGCAGAACCACAAACAGAACCCCGGCCGAACTCCTGATGGGCCGAAAACTTCGCTCACATCTTGATCGCCTTCACCCTGCCTACACACCAGAATAACCCCTGGGTTCCAGAAGCAAGTGTCGTACATTCCAGGTAGGCGACTCAGTTTTTGCAAAAAACCTCTCGGGTGACCCATTGTAGGTCCCCGCTACCATAACGCAACTTACGGGCCCCTGATCCTACCATCTACAAACTGTGGATGGAAAAATGTGGAAGCACCACATAGACCAACTTCGATCCAGACTAGCACCTACTCCCATCTCATCCCCTGAATCTCAAACCAGGGGGGGAAGGAACATTGAGGGGGCTGAAAAAGAAATAGCAGATGACCTAACAATTGGAACTCAGCAGTCTACACAACCAACCATGGGATACTCACCTCCAGAAGGAGAACCAAGCTGGGTGATTGACTCGCCGCGTAGCAGCACCACGATGGAAACAGATCCAGGGAACCCGAATGACGGCATTGGCAAGAGCGGAGAGGACAGCCTCGAGCCATCCAATGGAACAGCGGGACTATCTTCGCCATCCAACTCAGCAAGCAGCCCACCGGAACCAGAGCCAGGACAGAAACCGGTGGAACAGCGCAAATCAAGCAGACAGGTGAAGCGACCTGCCTACTTACGAGAATACGTTACCCCACCCCTCAGACGGAACCTAGGGGGGAAGGGTGTTATGGACTAAGCTAACGCGTTCATTAACAACACTAATAGCTTTACGTTAACAGCAGGCTCGTAATCCTGCATTTCTCATTGGCCCGCGAATAGCGAGTTGTGATTGGTCGTTTCTGGCTGATCTGATTGGCTGACAGTGGGTCATCTCTGATTGGATACTTGTTAGAGCGGTAAACTCAAATCATTGGTTGTTGTGACAGCAGCCAGCTCTATAAAAGAGCTGCTGCTGCCCAAGTATTTGCTCTGTTCTGAAGTCACGAATAAAGAGTTGAAGTCACAGTTCGATGCCTCCTCTCCGTTCCTTGCGCCCATGCTCAGGACTGAACAGTTTTCATATGCGCAAATACATTCAAGCTTTGATAAAGATGCTAAAACAGAAGGTTTCTATGATAAATTGACTGATTTAGATAAGTTTTTGACAGGTACTGATGAAAAGGTGATTAAAAAATTGTATGGATATCTATTAGAAATTAAAGAAGAACAAGTTAAAGAAACAATGATTGCTTGGGGGAAGAATTTTGGATATGGGATTGATCTAGAGAAATGGCAAAAATCGTGGTCTCAAAACTATAAAATGACATTGTCAACAGCATATAAAGAAAATTTCTATAAGATGTTTTACAGGTGGCATTTTCCCCCAGCAAGAATAGCAAGAATGTTCAAGAATAAATCTGAAAAATGTTGGAAATGTCATCAAGTACCTGGCTCATATTACCATATGTGGTGGACTTGTGCAGATGCCAAAAATTATTGGACTAAAATCCACACATGGTTGGAAAAAATGACAAAAAAGCATATAAACTTGAAACCAGTGATATTTTTACTGGGAATTTTACCTGAAATATATAGTAAAGAATTGAAATACTTGATTGTAAATGTATTAACAGTGGCTGGGATTGTATTTGCCAAAAACTGGAAAAATGAGAAAGTAACATCACAGGAGGAAATTATTAAGAAAATATTGGAATGTGCTGAAATGAGTAGATTGACATTTGAAATCAGACAACAAGATGATAAACAAATTTATAAAATTTGGGATCTATTCTATCAGTGGTTAGACAATAAAACATGGTAATGAAATAGGTAGATTTTTAGAATATAATGAATGTATAAAAATGTATTTTTTAATTATATCTACAAAATGATTGTAGGATAGATCTGAGATGATAATATGGACGGTCATAAAACAAATAAAATATGGATTATCTTGTAAAACATGAATGAATAATAGTATAGTGAAATGATTGATTAATAATGATATTAATGTATTTAGGAATATTTGATTGACAATATGAGAATATATACAATATAATTATAATTGAAAACTATGAAGTGGAAGCACGAAACAATTTGTAAACCAACCGACACACTGTATATATGTATATATATATATGGAAGATGGCTTGATGTTTTTATGTTTTGTTTGTCTATGTCTTAAAAAACAATAAAACTTTATTATAATAATAATAATAATAATAATAATAATAATAATAATAATAATAATAATAATAAAAAGAAGCTGTGGGTGCTGTATCACTGGAGGTTTTAAGAAGAGACTGGACAGCCTTTTGTGTGTCTGGAATGGTATAGGGCATTAGATAACAGGGGGTTGGACTAGAAGACCTTCAAGGCCCCTTCCAACTGTGTTATTCTGTTATTCTGCTAATTTCTTAATAGAGGAACTGATAAAAGTTCCTCTATTGAAAAGTTGGCAAGCTTGATTTTGCTTGATATATTACACGTGAAACACGAACTATGTGTGGGGATGTTGTAGATCACTTGAAACTTTCAAACTTTGTGACTCCCTAATGTTAAATGAATTCGTGTGACAATTTACAATTGTAGAAAATTAAACCATTTCATTGAGATAAACCAAAAAGCAATCCAATTTAAAATGATGCTTCTTAATGGAGTAGGCACGTTTTCCTATTTTTGCATGATTTTTCATCTCTGAATTTCATTTCTGAGGGCATCCACTTTATTTTCTAGTTCAATGTTTATTTTTTAATCAATTTTGGCTCCTTATGGCAGAAACTCTAGGAAAATGCTGTTATAATCATGATGTGTATAAATCCAGTGATACAGCAGGTTTTAAAGTAGTTAATAAATAAATATACTAAGAGCCTTTTCATGTAATTTTATTTAACAATTTTGTAAACTAATCCAAAATGTAAGAAAATATATTGTTGGTAATTTTATTTATGAGCATGCTTGTATCAATTTGGCATCTGTTAAAATAATATAAAAATATACTAACTTTTTTAGATCAAACAGTTCTACAGACACTACAAAAACTATGAATATATGAACCATGCTACCAGACAGACCAGATGAAGGAAAATTTTGCAGAGAAACTGAATCCATCAGTGATATTGCCATTATCTAAAAGTTCTGTCCATGTCAATCATTTTGAAAACCCAAATGTATAAATACATTGTTAATCAAACATCAGTCAAAGCCAATTACAAATATTTGTCACTTTTGACAAATATTCAAATAAACATTATGTAAAAATATGCAAATATGAAAAGGTTATTTCAAAATGACACACTATAACATAAATAGTAATTTAAAGAATATGGTATTGATCATAGAACCCTTGGATTTTGTTAAGAAAATGAAGCACATACAAAACCAGTTCCTAAGTTCAGCAATACTAAAAGTATGAGTTTGATTTCCATATACAGGCAATCAATAAAAAAAACAAGTTCTAAATTGCTCACAAACATCCAGGGAAATAATGACCAACAGTTCAGCCACTCTTGATAAAAACATCTCTTGATGATATGAAAAAGGAATTGGCCCCTCTTTAAATCAGATTTCCCCTTCCCAAATTCTAGAGTTTCATGAGAATTTTGGGGCCCTTGACATCCTCGGGGTCAAAAATTTTTACTCAGATCTTAAATGTAACCAATTTTCTATCACTTGGATTTTTGCCTCTTAATCCGTTATAAATGGTCATTTCCCCTCACAGTCATGTGACTGTATGTTGTTAGCCTTCGAGTTCTGCTGTCAGATGATTGTGATCCACAATATTTGCTGCTGGCATTTTTTGCTGATTTCCAGGGGAAAAAATTGCCCATTCAAATGAATGGATTTGTTTAATAACCACCATGGTTAACAACCACAACCACAACATTCACTTTGAATGTTGTAAAAAGTCTGAAAAATTGCTTTCGGTCACATGAGTGCCTTTATTTATGATCACAAAAGCTTACAACCATAATTCCAGGCTCAATTATGGTTGTAAGTCGAGGAGTACCTGTAACATCAAATGTTTGGCCACCAGCTATCAGTCTACCAGATTTTTGAAGCATCAAAAACAAGTAATTCATTTTAATATAAAGATACTGGACACAGCACACTTTGATCCTAAGAAGCAAGAAGGAAGTAAACATTGAACCATCTACTCCAGGGTCCCTGAACCTGGTAACTTTAAGACTTGTGAACTTCAACTCCCAGAACTGGAGTTGAAGTCCACAGGTC
Organism: Emydocephalus ijimae; assembly: GCA_004319985.1. Taxonomy (NCBI): domain Eukaryota; kingdom Metazoa; phylum Chordata; class Lepidosauria; order Squamata; family Elapidae; genus Emydocephalus; species Emydocephalus ijimae. The sequence continues at coordinate 7,944 of BHEV01029913.1, read as the reverse complement.
TTAAAGTTTCCAAGTTTAGAGACCTCTGGTCTACTCATAAATCTTTTGCCTGAGCTAATCCACCTATTTCTTCAAACAATGAACACAGAGCAGCAAAGGATGAGAAGCAAAGACATGTATTAGTGAAAGAACAATTTGCTGTACCTTAAATAGGTTGGGAACTTGATACAGTTAATTCAATAATTATGTAAATGCCTAATTAATTAATATTGTGATGACCCTTACCGCCTTCAGGAAAGGGAGTTTGGCCAGCTGAGGAGGAAAGATGTGGCTCGCCTCGACCCTGCTGGTGATCTCTCCCCTCTTCACCACCTCTATGGGGTGGCTTAGTCCCGAAGCCAACTGGCTCGGGGAGCTCCAGTGGCAAGCCCAGGCAGAAACCGTGCACGATCGTGGATTCCTGCCTGCCGCCGAAGCCCTGCAAACCGGAAGTCCTAAGCCTAGTATGCTGTTTTTTTTCTGCAAGCCTCTAGTTGTCAGTGATGTTTGAAGACATTAAGAAACATACAGGAATTGAGTTCTTCTAGCTAACTACTTCTTAATTAGACAAACTGTCTAGACTATTTTTCTCTTTCTGTCCAGGATTGGAGAGGCGAGGCTGAGAAGAAATCCAGGAGAAAGAGTCCGGTCCATGACCCCATGCAGCCCAGTTTCTGAAGAAGCTAAGATGAGGAAAGCCTGCTGCCTAACCTGATATACTCCTACAGCAGCTTATTTGGGTGCAATGGATTTAGGCTTTCTTCTTTATTTTGCACTCTCATGAGTGCAAGCCCCAATGCATCAAGTATGGCAACTAATCAGACCACTCTATATTGCAATTTGTAACAAAGTTTTGTCTTTCCTTATCCCTGGCAAGATCTGTTTTAAGATCTATATTATTGAAATATGTGAAATTCCTGGAGAGTGTAGATTTAATATGTTACACATTTATATGGGCCTAGTTGTGAGGAAAATGTGCCAACTTGGGCTGATCTCAGAAAACTGAGGAGGGTGGTCTTTGTTAGTATTTGCATAGAAGACCGCAAGGGCAGTAGGCTAGATTGGGAAGTAAAATATAAATTAATATAAAGGAGGACGTTGAGTGGGATCCCTAGTAGATCAATTTTGAGTTAATTGGTGATAAATAAATTATAGCTTTATAATTAATTAATTAATTAATTAATTAATTAATTAGACATTAAATATGGAGGACTGGAACTTTGAGTTGAAACATTGTTGAAGAAATAGTTTGGCCTGGACTTTGAACTGAGTTGTGGCAATCAGATCCACCTCAAACATGCAGCTGTTGAATCAATGTCTTTTCCAGTATACCAGGAGTTCAGAGTCCACTTTGACTTAACGGCATCTTCATTTACTGTATGTGGAAAAGTTACCTTCATGATGGACTAGTTTTTATGGTGACCTATACTAGTTCAGATAAGCTGTCTCATCAATGAAGCATTCTACAAGCAGCTATTTTGATCTTTACACCACTTGTTTGTTCTGTATAATGTACCTAGCTTTGTGTTTGCCCTCTATGTTTTATGATCTTTTTCTGTTATTGTAAAAGCAATATGATTATTTTTAAAGTTTCTAGGGGACTCCCTGGTCCCCTCCTTCAATATAACATTTGTATACATAGTGCTAGCAAAACTGGGTCAATGGCTTTTACTATTGACATATTATATGGTTTGGACTGTATTACATTTTTTTTCTCAGCAAAAGTCATTCAGCCTGAGAGAAAATGCTGTTTACCAGTCAATAAAGCATTTTAGAAATGTCTTTAGAAATAGTTTGTAACACAAGAAGTCACTAGGATAAAAATATCTCCCATACATTGATCCATTAGTAATATATATTAATATATAAAAGTACAAATATATGCCTTTAACAAATACATTCAAACTTTAAAAAATCTAATCATCCTTCAGGTTAAAATTATACTTAGTTGCTGATTGTAAAGCTAAGACTTACCCTGATTACATTTTCAAATTTATTCACTGCTGTGAAAACCTGACATCTAGGAAGACACGCCTGTATGAATGCTTTTTTAACTCTTTGTATGGCAGGGAAGCAGCTTGAATCAGAAGGCATGCAGCCTGTCCCCGTGGCTCACTTTTTTTTCTTGCTTCTTTTGTTCTATAATTAGTATTCACTACTGAAGTGCAAGCAACCATAGAAGCAAAGTCCAAAGCCTTTTGGTAACTAGGCTGTAACTTGGAATGCCTGGCAACTTCAATTTGTGCTGCTGTACCTTTAAATTATGAGATAAATCCAGAGAACTGTGAGGTCCAGCCCTTGGGGGAAAAAAACCCAACTACAGATGGGTCTTTTTTTCAGAGCAACTGCATAAGGACTAAGCACAGAGAAGATTCTGGCAAGCCTCCATCCAGCAACATGGCAAAGCATGTTGTGTGTCTCCTGCTAGCCCTTACCCTGGTACGCTCATCTCTTGCACAGCCAAAGCTCCTACTGTTTTTGCTTGATGGGTTTCGACATGATTATATCTCTGAGGAAGCACTATTGTCTTTGCCTGGCTTCAGAGAGATTGTCAGCAGGGGAGTGAAAGTGGACTACCTAACCCCCGACTTTCCCAGTCTTTCTTATCCAAACTATTACACACTGATGACTGGTGAGTACCTTCTTAAACTTTCTAACTGTTGTGCTCATCAGGGCCACCAGCCGGAAGTGCCACAGCTCAGATTTCCATAACTCTGCTTGTGCAAGCCAATGCAGACAAAAGTAGCTGATGAAGATTTGTCTTGGCAAAGGTTAACGAACTTGGTTGAAACAAACAGTACAAGGGACTAAAAATATGCTTGATACTCAAGAAAGCAACCTGTTGTACAAATGCTATCTCACCAATTATTTAGAATTTATCATCTCAATTTGAAAATCCTCAAGGTGAAAATACCCACTCAAAATTTTAAGATAAATAAATTTGAGTGCCTATTCCAGTTAATTATTTATATTAATTTAAAATTTTAATTTCAAGCACTGCCCAATCACCAACTTGTGATTTTAGAAGGATTTAAAAATGAGTTAATTACACTACTAAGTCCTGTTGGACTTCTATCAGGAAAAGAGAATTCCTGGAATTATTCAAAGCAATTAAACAGTTTTAGAATACAGGATGTTTTTCCAACTTAGCATAGAAATATAAATGGTTCTTCCCATGGTTTTACAAACAGCTGAATGAGACATATTTGGCTCATTGATAAAAATGAATATTCATGTTTAAGCATATTGTAAAAATACTTTCATGAGATTGACAGTCCTTTAACAATAAAACTTTCATCTTTTTAAACTAAACTTGGAAAATCACATTAGAACAAAAAACAAGTTGTCCTATTTTTAAATGGTAATAAATCTGTTTATGGTTTACTAATTACTCCCTGTTATGAACCTGAAGAGCACTTCATGTACCTTGTGAGATACAAATTCAGCTTTGTTTTTTCAGCGGACACGTATGATCATCCCCTTTTCTATTAACCAAGAATCTAAGGTTTGTTTATCCTTAGCTAATTGCAATGTACTGTTTTCCTAGAACAGGTTTAACATACTATGTTAAACCTGTTTAACAACTATGTAACTATGTTACAAAATATGTGTGCCAATGCTTGCCCGTGTAACGCTTGCAAAATAAACATCTTTGTAGAGCCATCATAACATTACAATTAATTGAGTTTGAACTGGTGCAGTAATAGGTACATTGCATCCTATGATGAGAGAGCAAGTCTTCAAGACTTGTAATTATTCACTTAGGGTGTTGGCTTGTACTTTGTCTCATAGAAAAGCCCTTCGCCTTAAGACTTCTTCAGAACCAGCATTTATGGCTTGTTCTCAAAGTTTATTTTTCCTTCTTAATCTGGTTGGAAGAACAGGAATGCCAAGCAAGCCACAGAAAATGTGTCCAAAGAATATCCCACAGGATTTACAATTAAAAGGCAACACATCTTTTTAAAATGCCTACTTGTTATTATCTGACTGGAACATTCCACCAAAGAAATAGCTGTATTTCCTGGGATGAGAAAAAAAAAACTTGCTGCCCTTGCATTACTAAACAGTATCAGTATCTAAGAACAACAAGGGAACTATAAAAGTTGTCCTTGTGAAACTGGGCAAATATCAGTTTCTTCCGACTAAGCTGTGGGAAATCTTAAATAATCAACAACACACTTTCTTGCTATTTCCTGTTTAACAGCAGTGGTGTTAAAGTCAGGAAGGGAAGGGAATTTGGTTGATGAGCAAGCTAATAAAGACCCATGACTTGAATAAGAGTTGGGTTTGCTGAAAATAAACAGAGGTCAAGGCCAGATTTATTGATTTATACTTAAGGCACAACTTATAACTTTCTGGTTCTTGCTTACTTGCAATTGTTTCTTCCAAGATGAATTATTATGTTCTTGAGCAGAAAAAGTCTACAAGTACTGCCCAGTTTATGGCTGCATATCAAGAAACCAATCCCACTTTCCTGAAAGAGGGTTGCTTCCAGGCAGCCGTCCAAAATACAGCAGTTTGGTCATTTCTGAATGTTAGATAATGGCGGCAATGATTTGTAATGACAATGGTGAAAATTCTAAAGTCTCTGTTGGAAAAATATTAAGACAAGTAACTTAACGGCTAGTTCAACTCTCTTATGCTTGTCTTTTCAAGATGACACCACCTAGAGTTGACAATGCTTCAATACCTAGAATTATCAGTTGCCTTGCCAAGAATTTGATTGGTTTAGATGGGAAACTTACTTATTCAAAGGCTGGTTTGTATTTCATCAAGATTTTTCAAAAAAATAATCCTTTAGTGTTATCTTTAGATTATAATGAAGTTAGTCCTGACATTGGCTCTATTGTGAAAATCCTAAAGTTTCGAAGTTCTTAGAAAATACAGAACATGTTTATGAAGAATTGATAGACAAAATATTTTCTGATTATCAAAATATGTTTCTGAAATTGTTCAAGATGTAATTATTCAACAGAGTGTTTGGTGACCAGATAATTGTTGCAGTTTTAAATTTTTAGTTTAACTCTTGTATTCCAATTTTATCCACTATTTTGGCTGTGTTTATTTTTTTCATATTATTTATGTTGTATAACATTTTGATTTTAATTATATTTGATGGGTAACTTTAACTGGATGTAGGTTTTGCTTCGTTACAATAAACTACTACAATCTTTTTGAATCAGCGTTAAAGAAAAAATAAATATAAATAAATAAAACAGAATTTAAATATAGTTTGAATTACTAAAGAAAGTAATGCTTCTTAAATGCAGTTCAAAATATTTTAAAAATCAAATATATAATCTAGCAGTATATGTGCTTCTTTATTAATTTATTAAATTATAAATTATATTGATTTAATAAATTAATAACAACACCTTTTTGAGAGTGAGATTTATCGAAGCTAACAAAAAGCTAAATATATAATTAGAGGGTTTTTTAAATTGTATTTTGCCCCATTCAAGTTTACAAACCTCTTGAAACCAACTTAAGAATCCTGATGTAGACATAATAATACAGAATCCTAGGACAATGAAGATAATTCTGAATTGGATTCTGAAAAGAGAGGAATCCTCAACAGATTTCTTTCTTAAAGCTGAAGTTGGCCTATTGTGATCTAATGCTGACTTAACACATTGTGGTATCATTTGTTGGTTTTGTCCTATTTTATTGTGTGAACCAAGCAGTCTGATGTGAAGAATGGAAAATCTGAAGGCTTCACTGCATTTTTCTGCAATATTAAAATTTGAAGCAATAAAAATGTAGCTTAATTTTTAAATTAGGCTTACATTTTTTAAATAAAATCTGGCAAAAAAAGAAGAAGCCCCTGCCTGACTTATGCATGATGTTGCCTTGCTCACTAGCTGTTTATTTCACATACCACATTTGACTTGGTTAAATAGAACATGATTAATTAATGTGTGACCATAGCTTAAGATTGTCCCTAATGCTAAACACTACAAGATAGGATACCATTATCCTGAATCAAAAGTTCCAGTAATTCATTTTTCATTCATTCCATTTATTTCACAGGTTTCTTACAGTTGACAATATTTTTCTACTGCAGTAGATTATCATATAAGTAAAAAAAAAAAGAGCAAATTAACCTTAAAAAATATTTTAAAGTAACACTGGGAGTATCCAGAAATTTGAAACATTAAACAGAAAATAATATTAATTTTTCCCCATTTCCCAACAGCTCTTTACCTAAACTGCATTACAAGTTCATTAGGATGATTCATTTAATGACTGTTACTGAAAAAAGGGACTTATGACCTGCATGTATAACTGTCCCACACTCTCATGGTCATGGGATTGCAATTTGGGCGCTTGGCCAGCTTGCATTTACTGCTAGTCGCAATGCCTTATGGTCCTGTGATCATGATTTGTGCCCTTGCTTTGCCAATTTCTGGCAAAATATGTCAATTGGGGAAGCTGGATTCACTTAATGACTATTCATTAATTAAACAACCATGTGATTCACTTAACAACCACCAAAAACATTGTAACACCAGGTCTATTGTCACTTGACTCCAATTGACTTAGGATAGAAATTCCAGTTCTAATTGTGGTCGCAAATCGAGGACTATTTGTACATCTAGATTGAATGATACTTCAGAAAAGGAATATCTTGGCATGGAAGGCTTGTCAGAGCAAGGAAATGTTAACCAGGAAGGTTTTAACAGCAGGGAAATGTGCAAAAGTATTTTTTTTCTAAGGTAATGAAAGATCTGTTATTGATAAACTTGAATAAGGTTGTATGATGATTTGAAGGTCTAGCTGGAATGTGTGCCTCTATTTAAAACATTCTGGGGAAAGGTGTGAAAGCATATAGTAAGTAAATTGCAATAAGACGTGGTCATATCGTTCCATCTTGATTATTGTATCTTTGTAGCTTGTTTTACATAAAAGAGTTCACTTTTCTCTGGAAGTATTAAGTCTTCTACAAGATGCCTCACTGGAGGTCTGAATGCCTGGATGATTTGGAAGAAGCACACTTGAACTCCATATCTTCCATTCAAACAAATAATGATGATTCGGTGGTACAAGACAAAAATTGCACTGAGCCGGGTGAAATCTGAGCATATTTATAGAAGAGAAATAGAAATGGCATTCTCCATACATTTTGCACAGTGCTTTGCTGTTGGCAACCCCTAGCCTGGGTGGTGAGAATTAGAAATCTAAATATTTTACATCTAAAATTTTTGCCTGGAAAGGATCATCAGCACAGGAAGGCCTAATTCCTGGCCAAAAAGGAAGCAAAAGGGAGACTTATCAGCTCTAACTTGCAAAAAGTCTGATAATCTCTTGATGGCATTCATATGGATCCAGGACATATTTTTGCTGTCTTCCCAATTTCTGGAACTCACGTTGGCTAATTCTGGTGATTGTGGGACTAAATGTTTCAGCTACAGGCCTCAATGATAGTCCAGAAATACTGAATCCAGCTCATGACACAACTACTTCTCAGGCTCTAGCCATGATCTACAGACTTATTTTGAAACCAGTTCACTGTGCTAAGAAAGCAAAAAAAGGTTATGAATACAACTCTTGTAGAACAATTAAGCACTGTTATTGCATTGGCTTGGTTTATTCCCTTTTAACCTTTTCTTTCCCACAAACACTAAGCTAAAGTAGAGGTGGTTAGATTCAGCAAGATAGCCCATGAAAAAACCAATAATGATTGTTGCATTATTTATTTTGCAAAGAAAATACCACATCCTATTTTTAAAGTTCATCGACTGCACAGATTTTATTTGGAAAAAAACCCACCACAACCTGCTAGCATAGAAGAAACTGCTGCATGAAATAAGCAAACCAAAAAACACAATAGCTTGTGTTATGAACTAATAAAGGCGCTTAAATAAAGTTTTAACAAACTTTAAGAAAAGCAGGGTTCTAATCCTGCACTTTTGATTGGCCGATAATAGCGATATCGGATTGGTCCGTTCTGGGGAATCTGATTGG